>CALSCE010000091.1:18355311-18367542 GCA_943593645.1 Bovichtus variegatus
GTATCTGCAGAAGTACACCCTGGTATCTGCAGAAGTACACCCTGGTACCTGCAGAAGTACACCCCTGGGGTACAAGCAGCCCTGAATCCCTGACCTCGAATTACATAGTTCCTATGTAATCCCCCCATAAAATGTGTTTAATAATCCAAAACCTGCAGAAATTAAGAAGTTATTTTACTCCCCCAACACTGCTGCAATCGCTCAGGCATAACTCTGGCATTTACCCGAGATACATCCGCTTCTTCAAGCACTGGGTATCTAATTTTAGAGCAACATCCTTTGTGCACTCCGATGAAATACAAGAAACATTTCATCTCACATTTACCTCATTAATATTTCCCCTAATGACGCTCTGCAGCCTCTGTGTTGGAGGTGCCCCAGCTGTCTCTTTCAGTTGAAGAGTAAACAAGCTGAGAGCTCTCCGCGGCCGCAGACAGTTCGCCGTGGCCTGGTACTCTCCTCACCACTAATTGACCATCGGCCAAAGGACAAATCTCAGCCCTTCTGCTGCGTCCCTCCCCCGCTCCCTCTCATCCTCTCTTTGTGCATGTCTCCCCTCGCCGCTACCTTCCACATCTCTCACATATCACTCTTTCATTTTCCTTCTCCAAATGTGTCGCCGTCTCTTCCCTCCTTTCGTTTCTTGTCATTCATTTCATCTTCTCTCTTCTTCTGCTGCTCCCCTCCGTCTGCCAGAGCTGTCTGCAGCCTTGCATAATTAGCTGGACCGAGCTGCTGCGGGTCTGGTCCAGGTCTGGCTCATGCTCAACCCGGCTCATTACAGAGAATACCCCTGTCTGTCCTGCCGCCACCTCCTCCGCCGCCTCCTCCTCCTCCTCCTCTGCCTCTCTTTACTCTCAGGGTCTATTTATGAGTGTGTGGATTCAAATGGTAAAAAGACACAAGCAAGGGTCTCTGGATCAAAGACAGAGAGATGGAGGCATTGGCTATGATCACACCAAAACTGGGAGCGACAAATGTTGGTCTTATGAAAGTGTAAGCATGTGACATCAACATGACAATAAATAATTGTTAAATCAGACGATGAGACAAGAAAAGGTTAAGAGCAGCTCAGCTCGGCAGAAAAAAGGAGACGTGTTTGCTGCTTGGGAAGTCGAAATAGAAATTATAATATTTCAAGTGTGTGTGAAACAAGATGGAAAAGTCAGAACAAATTGGCCCTTTGCTAAAGTCCTTCCCTAATTGACTAATCGCAGCTATTAGCTTGGATTTCTCCACATGTGGTGGTATTGAATTGGATAAAAGAGATTGGACGAAGATGTCCTTTTTATTTTAGCCTTTCCAAACCAAAAACATGAGCAAAAGTGTGAGGAATCGATCAATTAAAGAATGTGTAAAGGCCAATTCATACTTTCTGCGCCCGCGTGTCCGAGAAGGGTCCGCGTGACGTAAATCTCGTCGTCCGCCCATGTCGGCGAGTCCGCGCAGACCCATATGTGGCCGACTGTGCATGCTCCAGTCTAAACTCTCCCCTCGTGCACCAACGTACTGTCTTCTCTTTCCAGGATCCTATTCTCATTGAGCGCTTTTTGTGTTTTTTCTTGATGCAAAAGCAACAAAAACAGCAGCTCTTCTTGCTGTAGTGAGGTCGCCATTTATTCGTTCATGATGCGCACGCTTCTTCTTCTGGACTCGTATGGCGGTTGGCAAACAATGTTACGGTGCATCACCGCCACCCACTGGAATGAATGGATCGTGAAATGCGCATTCGTGGAACACTAGGCGAGCACGGACCCTTAAGCTGAAAACATTAGCATGTCATGCTAACTAGCTCACTGCCTAGTAGTACTGCTAATGCAGCATTACTTCCAAAACCAGTCAGCTAACGACATTATTTTGTGAGGGGTTACAGGTTGTGTTAAAGGGAGGGTTCTGATGCTACTTTATCAGTTATTTAATAGCTGATTACTGAAATCTCTGCAGACACTACAGACTTTCATGACAGCCGAGGAAGCACCTCAGTATTGAGCATCGACTCCTGTGAAAGTAAGCAAGGACGGACAGATAGTAAAGCGACAGAGACAGACCGTTCTTTTTGTAATGTCTACTCTTGGACTTGTACAAAGCGTCTAACCGTGCATGGCGGGCTTTGATACAGACGGAGAAACAACAACTGTGTCTTCTTCATGGCGTCACGATGGACTTTGTGTCACTTCTGTGTGATGTTAAGGAGGCCGGTCGGCACAATAAGAACCCGTCTCTCTCGTCACTCACGACTGCTCACCCCTGACTGTCGGCATGTCGCTTTCAAATCCACTTTATTGGCGAGACCACAGCCGGGAGAAAGATTACGCTTTGCTTTCTATTCGCAGGGCTGGGTGCGCGGTGCCATCGCCTCTCACTTACCTTTTTTTAAATTGATTTAAAAAAAATAGATTGCCATTGCAATGGTGATCACTCACGGTGAGATATGGATACACGCGATCTCATCCCGGCTTACATTTTGATGAGTAATGCTATTCAGCGCTGCATGTTGAAAAGTAAAACTGATTGACCCCAGGGTGCGCTACAGTTTCAGGTCACACCGAGATTACTTCGTGTGAGGCTACTAATTGGCCATGAAGGGCTCGCTGCTCCGTCAGGGACGACATGTTTACTCTCGTCTTGCTTTTTGTCTCAAGTTATTCTGCTGCTGATATCTGTGGACACTTTTTATTTTAATCTAATCTGTGACAAATGAGTTCCATAAGTGGGGAATATGTCATTATATTTGCCTCCGTGATGTATCTATTCCTTTTTTAATATTCTACTCTTTTTATAAGCTATAGCCTGTCATTATATTTTGCGTTATAATGAACGTATCTTGACTGAATTAAAAATAACTTAACACGTTTACATCATCATGGTTGGTCCCCTCTTTTGTGTTAATAGTGTCATATGTCCCCTTGTTATACCACCATCACCCCCCTCCACCCTTATTCCCTCACTCAAACTGGCTCATTTTACTGGTCTCTCCAGTATCTTCCCCTCTCTCAATTACCTCTTCTACCTCCCTCATTTCCCCCTGCTCCTATCTTCTTTGACTCATTTACAACTCTCTGTCGTGCCTTCGCCCCACGGTGCTGCCTCTCATCTTCCTTCTCCCCGTCACGTCTGTGCTTTTCTCTCTTCACCTCTCCGTCCATCTCCATCTCATTCTCTCCATCTCTTTCTCCGCCTTGCTTTTTTTCCCCTTCACCTTTTCCCAGCAGAGTTCTTGGATCGGTTTGTTCTCCAGTGGCTAATTTGACTGTTCTACTTGCCAACCTAGCAGCGGGATCTATCTCTGTGTGTGTGTGTGTGTGTGTGTGTGTGTGTGTGTGTGTGTGTGTGTGTGTGTGTGTGTGTGTGTGTGTGTGTGTGTTGCAGCTCTCCCCTGCCAGCTGCTGTTATACAACACTAGTTCTTGCCTCCACACACAAACACCTCACTTGCCAGAAAATATGCACACACACACAGACACACACACACACACACATACACATACACACACACAGCCTTATTGTGGTCCATCTTGTTTTTCATCGCTGTTTCATTCATGCATTTGACTGTTTACATGGTCGTGTGCAGGTTTCTTCTCTATCAGCATCCGTGTGAACTGTAATGACACTTTTTTTTTTTTAAACTGACGATATTTCATGTCGCGTATGTGATCTCGGTAATGGTGGAGGTGATGATCTGAGGTTTGAACTGTATACGCGTCTCCTCCTCCAGCGGCTCTTGACATGACAGACAGGCAGACAGGCGTGAACTTAAAGCAGAGCAGTGATTGGTTCCAGCCAGCGGAGTCTAATCAGCACATCAAGCGTGAGACCCTTAAGTGGCCCTGAAAAGAAAGGACAGGCGCAAATGATATGCATACGCATCTACAGACACAAATCACATGCAAATACAGAGTTAAATACTGAAGGCCACACACGTAAACCCGCAGACACATACACACTGATAGCTATCATCATGCTCTAATGGGACTGCTTTGAACGCAGAGCACAGGCTGTGCTTACAGACTGATGTGCTGAGCACATATATCCTCACGGAGTCACACACACACACACACACACAATGCTCATATGAGCCCGATACCTTACCTGTCAGAGGCAGGTGTGGTCTCAGAGGAGCCAATCAGTTTTAATTAACCCCTTGTGGTGGAGGGTGGATGGGGGAGGGGTGTGTGAGAGAGAGACAGGAGAGAGCAGAGAGTAGTGAGGAGAAATTTCTGCTTGTCATTGCAGGAGACATGGGTGAGATATGGGAATTAACAGAGAAACAAAGCAAAGAAAAACAAAACAGCCGCCTCTCCTTTAAAAAAAAGATGCCATTGATGAGAGGTTTAACGGTTACAGTGCATTGATGTAGTTTTACCTGAGAGTCGAGGTTGACAAACAGGATTTCTGTAATATTTATAGGGAAAATGGTGTGGATGTCCAATTAGTGTGGATGGTACATCGATTGAAGCAATGCATTTCTCAGTGCGTGCTACGCTGACCGAGAAAGCAGGGTTTGCAGCAAAATCGGTGTTTCTTCCTGCATTAAGGGACGTTATTGGACGTGACGTAGTTGGATGGAAGAACTACAGGCTACTTCCGCTTGGATTTCAAGTGTAGTCTATTAATTTATTACTTCAACTGACGACCATCAACACTGATTGGACATCCACATAAAACAAATCACTTAGTTAAGGGTTCATAGCCAAAAAAGAAAGATGCATGTGCCTGGTTGTACGAACGATTACAAGCTTGGAGCCAAATCCCAAAAGTGGAATCAGCTTTTGGTGATTTTCTGATTTTCTGTGTAAAAATCAAACATCTTTGTCCACATCCAAAATACCAAAGTGTTGGATCAAATGTTCTTGGCTTTGGCTTTTCATGCTGGGTTTAGATTGAAATACAATCTTTTCTCTTGTTACGACTTGTAAAAAAAAAAAAAGTCATCGTGTTAAAAACATTAAAACAAACCATGTGTAAAAGTGGAGAAATTGGGATTGATTTGAGATTTCATTGCATCGTCTCACAGAACACACTGTTTACTCTTAAATCCAGCCCACAATGTATTGCATATCTCCTCATCATCAGTCTTTGTGGGACTCACAATGGATTTTTCTTTTTTTTTTTTTTAAATATAAAAATTCATGCAGCAGAGCGAGAGAGATCGTCTTCTCTTTTTTTTTTTTATCCCACACATTCTCCTTCCTTGTCAAAAAGCTGACAGGAGAGACATCACACATGCAGATGCCTCCCAAACCGTGCACTCGGGGTCACCGAATGGTTGCATTGCAAATGATGCGGAACTGAAGTCACAAACCTAAACCAAATTAAACATCTATAGGAGACGTCGGAGCCACGCGTTCTCCGCCAGCATCATAAACGTACAGGCACTTTACATCGGTTTCCTTTTAAACTGTCAGCCGTGTGCATCTTGCCTGATGAATGGAGAGAACACGAAGGCGGTCTGACATTGACACATTGACAGCCGCTGATTGTATTGTGCTTTTTTTTCACACGCAACCTCACCAACACGTTGACCTCTCATCCATTATTGAAGGAGGTGGTTAGTGGAGCTAGGTCCGGTAGATAGGGTGTCCTCCTCCGTCCTTATGTAATCAGAGGTGATTTCCTGAGAAGGCCGGGATGAGGTCAATGCCAGTAAACAGACATTTGTTAGTCACCGCTAAAGGAACTGTTTACAGTGAAGGCTTTCGCCCTCGCTTGTCGGCCCACATGTTCAGAGATGGACATTTGTGGGTTTTTTTTGCTGTTGTCAGGATATTTTCCGTGCATGATTGCAGGTTTCTGATCCTCACTTCACCGCAGAGATAAAGGAAATAGACAAGGTTGTGGCAATCTCAAGGAAAAGCTCGATTTTGAAATGTACTTAAGCGCGTGTATGCTGTATGTGTCTTTGTGTGTGTCTTGTCTGAGAACCCCCCGCATGCGTCCGTGAAAGTGTATGTGTGATGTGTACAGCTCCCCCGGTGAGCCAAATGCTCCACTGCTTCACAAAGCAAATCGCAGCTAATCAAATAAGAGCCCTCAGCAGCGCGCAGACATAGGGAGAAGAATGGAAGAACAGTGTGTGTGTGTGTGTGTGTGTGTGTGTGTGGAGGAGGGGGTGGTTGAGGCAGTGTAGTGGCTTGAAGAGGTCTTGGATTGTAGACGGGGGTGGAAGGACACACACACCTGCACAACCTTGTATTGCTGTCAAAGACACACAATCATGGATACATGTCATGTATCTCTCTCACACACACACACACACACACACACAGTAGATACATACCCTAAATGAAGCATGCAAACACACATCTGCCATCAAAATACTTTTTTGACTTCGTAAGCAGCCTTGTGGAAGAAAAATTAAATGCTGAGGGTGAAACAGCAAAAGACTTTTCACTGGATCCAAGGTCTAACTCACTGCGGACATCATGTTGATTTTTTTTATTCCATCAAAAGAAATAAAGGCAATTTATGGTTAAAATGGAGAACTCATCTAGGTCAGTGATTCCCACCCCAGGGTACTTGTAGACCTCCCCCAGGGGCTTCTTCTGCAGTTGCCAGGGGATACGTGGGAGAGATTGTGTGAGTAGCTCAATTAATTCGAAGAAGAAAAAAAAAAAAGAAAAAAAAAAAGATACATGATTTGATATAAATCCACATTTGTTTGTGTTTAGGAAAAACACACACATCCATATCGGGTTACAAATTGGTGTGATGTTGATCTTTGGTAAATGTTTGTCACTATAAGGTTAACGGATAATAGGCCGACACCATAAACCAGGAAGAGGTATCTAAACGGGACCTTCCTGGCTAAATAAAGACCTGTGTTGTCACTGAGATTGCATGAAAACTAGTTGGCGAGCAGTTATGGAAAAACTGTTTAAATACCTGCGTAAAGCAATCGATAAATGGTTGAAATAGTTAGCTCAATTTAATGGATAAACTGCTGCATAATTAGCTTAATGTTACGGAAAAAACTGTTTAAACAACTGCTTAAAATTCACTGATTTGTTAGCTAAACGGTTCGGATAAATATGTAAGTATGTTACGGATAAATGGTCGAGCTAAAAGTAATAAACGGTTGAAATAGTTAGCGAAAAGCAACAGATACGTTGTTGAAATGTCCAGCTTTTTCCACTCCAATGGTAGCAGTAGAAATGCAACATTTACCGTCCAACCTAAACACTAAAAAAAACATTTTCTTGAACACTTTATAATCAATAGAAATAAAAACATTTGGAGTATGACGGGTGGCGTCGATGAAGACGTGCCGGACTTCCTCTGACAGCGATGTAGATGCGTTTCATTGATCGAGACAGGACTGCACGAACATCACGCTCTGTACGGAAAAAAGTTGTACGTCGCAACTTGAACCTGGCGAGATTCATCGTGACCATGAATTCTGGAGCTCAACGTGGATCTAACCAGGAGCTCTCTGGCTGGGAATCAGTCGGAGCAGCAGGCCAGATCGAGGAGGTCGGTCCAGACTTGTTTTCTGCTCGGCTCATTGGCACCGAGATTGACGCTGTGTGAGTGGCAGAGCTCCAGCGCTGTCCTGGCTCGCTCTCTACACTCTCGTCCATGCTCACCCTCCTGACACGCTGCCCTCTGGCTAGCCCTCTATGTGTGGGCATGAGTGTGTGCAAGCGTTTGACGGTGTGAGGGTTTGTGCGGTTGTCTCTTGGTGCCTGAGTAATCTGTGACTGGCTTGAATCTGTGTGCGTAATTGTCTCTACGGTATGTGTGTTTATGTGTGTGTGTTGTGTGTGTGTGTGTGTGTGTGTGGCAGCTGTGTGCCCTCCTCCTGTCTGCCTGTGGGACAATCAGCCGCTCCCTGCGACCACAGAGACCGAAGGCACGGGGCAAGAATGTCTTTCAGTGACCAAGTGGTGGATGCCAAGACGCACACATACGCGCACACACAAGCCAAAAAGAACAACACACATATGCGGATACACACAGGTTGCTTTCTTACTCATCCATACAATTTTATTATGGATATTATTTTCAGCGCAAGTGAATGTTCTTCATTTGGATCTTTGTTCGAACGTTACGGGGAATGCACATTCTGAAGGCTCAGAATCTGGTGAACTTTGATACACGAATTAAAAGCGTTGACCGATAACAAGATGTCTGCACAGTGCTGACCTGGGACAAGAGCGATGCAAAGTCAAAAAAGGGTTGTTACGCTAACGCCGCGCATGGCGTCGTCCGCTTTTTCAAGGTATAAACTGAGCTACAAAGACAAATAGTTGCAGACAGTTGAGAAAGGAGTTAATTTGAACAGATAAGTAACAGCTAGCTAAACCTTAAAGCTCTCTATTGAATAAAGTTAATGTTGAAAATAAACCTATCGTAGGCTTTACAATTATCGTATTTTGAGGAGCATTTTCGTCACCACAAGAACAAATGGGCGTAAATGTGAAATTTCACAAAACACGTATTCAAAAGACTTTTTGACAGATGTGACGTGAGATGTGTTAGCGTAGATCCATATTTTGATATCGGGAAATTTACTTAAATGCGCCAGTGCAGACTAAAACCAACTACTCAGCGTCAACAAATGGTCAAATCATCGTACATTTTGGCAGTTTTGATCGTACAAATACAATAATTATCATACATCTGGCTACGCTGATTAAAGTAGCATGTTCTGGTTTGCTAGGTTAGCTGTTAGCTCACTAGCTACAGTGTAGTTTGTCAACTAGCCCTGCCAGTAGTCCCTATGTTATACATATAAATAGACTTTAAATGCTAGGCTGCATAAAACCTTATAACAATATATGAAACAATGATATAACTCAGTAGGATTTGATGACACATGCATAACAATGTGAAGCAATATGCTCTATTAATTATACAGCAAAGAAAACGGCATAAAAACCACGCATTAAAATGTGATGCGATTTAAACCTGATACAAAACAATTGGTGCAACATTACATGCATTGCACTGAAAACACGACGCCATATAATAAAGCGCTATACGTGCAAATAACACATGTTAGGAGCTGATGGGGAAACAATAAGACATCTGACACCCGTCATCTTCCAGACAGCGGTTATTCAGCTCAACACAAAGCGGCGGTGCACAGTGTGTGGCCAACGCTCGCAGTCAAATGATCCCCACGACTGACTGACTGAGTGATGCCATCGGAGAAGATGTGCAGCGGACACTGAATGTGTTTTCCACGAGGCTGACCTCGCTGGACTTCCTTATCTTAACTATCAGCAGCACTGACACTGACAGGCAGTCGCTGAAAGTCTACTCTGTGAGGTCTACGAGAAAAATGTAAAGGTCAGGGCCCTTATGGGGAAGGCAGTCTGAGCACTTAGGAGCAGATGTAATGGAAATGGTTTCTGATGTTTTTCACGCCGTGCAGCGAATGCCTAATCCTGTGTGTATGTGTGTGTAATCCTCAAGTTCCAGCTACATCTCTGGAGGGAATCGTTACAGAAACAGGGCAAGAAGAAAAAGAGAAAAAGAGAACACAGTAGTGAACACTCCTATGAGGGTGAACCTGGTTTATGTCTTAAAATGTGGGAAGAAACTGATTGGCTGGGGGTTGACAGTCCTCCCCCTGAAAACAAATTGTAATTTACAAACGAATTTCCTGCATTTCTACACCACCTTGCACGAGTGTATATTAGTTAGATTGAGGGTCCTATTAAATTCTAGCGTGCTGTTGTGTGGCGCGAGGTAGAGAGTGGCACATGAGCCGGAGAGAGTTACAGGAATATTGGACAAAATCACCGAGGGGATGTAGTGGTAAAATAAAAGAAGGGTAAAAGTACAAATGTCCACTGGCTAAGTTAAGCGATAGTAAACGCTAAAAAAAGTAATGTTGCATTTGGAAAAAGTGGTTAAACTGCATTTATGTGCTACATCCCAAATAATAAAGTAAACGGAGCTTATGCAAAAAATATTTATATTAAAAGAGCTTACACTTGCTAAGCTAGTTAGTTAGCTAGTTAGCTAACGTTGTTCTAATGCTAATTTAAAGTTTGGCTGGAGTCAATGGGCCAAGCAGGTTCATTGAACATATGCTGTGATTTTTATTCATTACTTGTTTTTGGCAGTAACATTGATATAATCTGCTTTAATATAATCACCTGATTTTGCTGATTGTATGATGTATGATTTTTCTTTTTTTTTTTTTAATAAGAAGATAGCAAAACTTTGCTTCCCCTAACTGGATAACAGGGAGGCATTTGCTCCACTTGCTCCATTACTCAGGCATCCACGGGGGTGTTTTGGCCTTAAATAATCTCTATACGTATTCCTAATTGCCATCTGTGTGTGTGCAGTTGTGTTTGCACTCATTTGCACACCTGCATTTGTCTGCGCGACGTGCCCCCGATTAAATCAAATTAGCACATCAAAACGGAAACTAAATCTAGAGGGTTCCTGTGTGGCGATCCGGTCTTCATTAGTCATCACTGCATTGGGAGGAATAAAAGGCTCTGCTGGACAAAAAAAACTCCACGGATAAGGCTTTTGTGGAAGGATAATGCTCGGAAACATTCAGTTCTTCGAGTAATGATCCTGTTCTTATTGTATGTAAACATGGCCATGTGCACACTTATAGGTAAAACCCTAATCTCCGTAAATGAAAGAAAAACCCCTTCACTATACCTCACCGCAGTCCTTTTATTCTAATTTACCGTCCACAATTACTTTCAAAATGGAACAGGCAATCTAAATGGAAACCTCATTAGCATTTCATGCATAAACAACAGCCTGTTGGAAAGACTATTTGGGTGCATTTCCTGCTCAAGTCCCTCCTCTTGTGTCGGGCCAGTCTGGAGAGGCTGTAATGGACGGTCGGACCGCTGAATATCATCCCAGTCTTTTTCCCTTATCAATATGTGATGAGGGCTTGGAAACCAGAGATGCACGGCAATTTCCCGCCAGTTCAGAGGGGTGAAGGTTACTCCTGCCGAAAGTCCTTTCCCGACTCGTCTGTGTGTGTGTGTGTGTGTGATTCCTTGCTTCGAATCATGAGGAAATTGCATTTATCAGTGTGATCTAACACTTATTTGTACATGTAATCACTCACTCTCAGGGGTTCCTCAGGGGCTATAAAACAGGCTTAGGGCGTTTTCCGCTGCCACTTTTTGCTTTGTGCCACAATGAAGGATGTAATTAGTTAGGGACCCCCGTCATGTGTCTTCTATTAGCTGTCCCCCTTAAAGAATAGCTCTGTGGCCATCCCCGATACATGGAGAGTTGAACCCTCTGTCTGTGTCACGCTGGGAGGGGCGCTTCTTTAGCAAAGCTGGTTGACCCTGTTTATGCTTGACTCTAATCAGGAGCAGTCCAGAGGGTGCCATGATGGCAATAAAACACCAAACACACCCTCTTCTTGTCTGTTGCCCTCCTCTGTGTAACCCGGCCGAGCTCACACACAAACGCACACATGATGCAGAGCCCCCCAGAGGGGCACCAAGGAGGAGGTTATAAACCATTATAAGCCAGGTTAACCTACAGTGACAGCCCAGCTTGTTCCTCCTTCTTTGAGCAGGTCCGCGTGCTGGGCAGTCCCAGGCTCTCATCCGCCACGCTGAATAGAACCACGGGGCTCTGGCTCCACAGAGATAGTGTTATCTGGGTCGCCACGGGGCTCCGACCGCAACCGTGTACACACACGCTCAGCGGGCAGCGCACACATCAACGGGAGTGCAGACAAAGAAGCCTGTGGACCAACACAAACATTATGGGCATATAATGTAACCGCATACAAGCCCATATGCAGACAAACGGAGACAAATGTGAAAGTTCACACACACACACACACACATGTGTTTGGGCACAAAGGATGCCTCTTTAGCCTTTGATTTGAGTGTGAGAGACACTGATACTGCTCCTCCAACTTTACTCACATTTCCTGTGCAAAAACAAGTCCCCTCTAGGCCTGTAGCTGGTATAAAGTGACCTGCTGCCATTGGCGGATTATGAGACAATGGGCCCCCGGGCACAGACATGCAAAAGGCCCCACCATCTTATATAGGAGCAAGAATGTTTTCTGTTTGTCTGTCGGCAGGATTATGGAAAAACTACTGGCCCGATTTTCATGAAACTTGATGGCAGGGTGCAGCACGGGCCAAGGATTAACACATCGCATCTTGGAGCAGATCCGAGTCCGAGGGCGGACACACGCGTTATTTTATACGTAAATTAACTCTTTGTGGTTGTTCTGCATCTCTCTGTTGTCATGTTGTGTCTCTTTGTGGTTGTT
>CALSCE010000091.1:18389308-18403401 GCA_943593645.1 Bovichtus variegatus
GTACTGTGTGTGTGTGTGTGTGTGTGTGTGTGTGTGTGTGTGTGTGTGTGTGTGTGTGTGTGTGTGGACAAGGTCATTTGGGGTCAGGAGACGTAACTGGACCCTCTGCACAAGTATGCAAGAGGATAGAAAGCTTCTCTTTTTCAGCCCGGCACATACACACACTTGATATTTCTGAGGAATGTGTTCGGTTAGACTGGAAATAACTCCAGCTCATCTGTGTTTGTGGACAAACACAAAACGGCGGAGTGTTTTTAAGGGTTGTGGAGCCTCACCGCAGGCCCGGCCAGACATGTTTAGAGTGGCCGCTGCCTGTCAGCCTTTCACGGTCTTCATGCCGCCCTCAGAAAACAAGACTTGAAGAGATGGGTGGCCAGGGCCACAGCGCCAGTACGGCCTCAGTCCCCGTCCCGTCAACAGGAGATCTGTGCCACTTCCTCATAACAACAGTCGCCATGGCAACCCCTCTCTGCTGGCTCTGTTTTGAACACAAACTCGCTCCCGCTGTCTGTTATTCCTCCCCGTCTCCATCTGTATATCTTGCATAAATGGCTAGACCTCCCTGCTGTAACACACCTTCTGTTGCATGTGCTGCTACATGCACACACACACACACACACACACACACACACACACACACACACACACACACACACACAGTCTGTCATATCAAAGGTCCTCAACAACAGCAGCTTTTAACATCTTGGCTTTTCCAACAGGAAAAAAAAACATTTGTGTGCTGCTCTGAGTGGGAGTTGATCTTTATTTTTTGGATCACTTTTGTTCCTAAATGATCCATCTCGAGTGTTGTCTAACAAAGCCGACAGACAGCCATTTGTTTGGGTTAACCAAGCTGACTCTTCTCAAATTACAACTCGTAGTGTTTTGGAGACAATTAACTGTGTCACAGTAGCCTCCATTTCAAAACAAGTTTGCCTCACCAGACCTCTCGCATTGTTTTCGTTACAGTAGTGAACTTGCAGAATAAGCAGTAGTTATATGCTGCTTTGTTTTTCTTCCTTGCCCAGTTGCTGTATATTTAGCCAATACAGTATTTGCACACAGATAATTTCACTGCTGATTGTCCATGATGGATTCAGACATGGCTGCTGGCACAGTTCTATAGTTTTATCTACTTTTATTTCTCTGTAATTACGAGACACTGCTGTTAAGGATGTTAATAATTATCCCTTTAACCGACGATAAGACATTTGACCAATTTTAATGCTATCAGTTAAACAATAAAAAAAAGTTGAGCAAAACTCAGAGGAGCGGCTTGTCACTGAAATGATAATAGCTGGTGTCTCTGAGCCGGAGTTGTTGCTAACTTCGGGGCTAACTCCCTTCACTTTAATCAGCAGGCGGCAAGCAAGACGCACGGACTTAGCTTAGGCCTCGAGCTGCAGCATTTATTCACCAACACATAAACTGTACACACACACTGCGACGTAAACCCAGACGATGGCGAGCAGATGACCCCTGATCATCTAGACATAGACATAGACATACAACATTAGATGTACTTGTAAACAACATATTTAAAGGGGAAATATTCAAATATGTTGTACACTGAATAGCCAAAGAAAGAAAATAAATGGTACATGGTTTAAGTTTATTTTATCGTCTCCAAGTAAAGGTCTCGTATGTTAACAACAAAGTCATTGTGTGTCCTCCATTTTTTGTAAAACCAGTTTCTGTTTTTATCTTACCAAACAAAGTATGAGCCCAGTAGGGCAATATATCGACGCTATGTCGATATTGTGATATGAGGCTAGATATCGTCTTAGATTTTGGATATCCTAATATGGCATGAGTGTTGTCTTTTGCTGGTTTTTGTTGATCTTTTGATTATTAAAAAACGCCTCACCAAACCCACAGTTGTAAACAATGTGCACACGTCTTTTGAACAACTATCCCTCTGCTACACATATCTTTACAGTGAACCTTAAATGGTTTACATCCCATAGTGCTGCTATGTGTGTGTGTGTGTGTACATGTGCACACAGTAAGTGACTTTCTAAAATGAAATATTAACCCTCTCGTTGCAGCCCACGTGCCCGTCAGTTGTCCAACAGCCAATTGGATTTGAGCCTCAATCTGCACACACGCCGGTCTCAGCGGCTCTTCTAGTATTTTTCTGTCGTCGCCTCAGTGCAGCGAGAGTTAATCTGCTACTAGGCTGCTTAATACGCACAAAGGGAGAACACACAGTAACCTGCTTCCTCAGTATGCTGCACCAGAGCAATGGTTTTAATCTCTGTGTAGGAAACCATGAGCCGTTTTCTCTGCTTTGACGACACGAATGCTTTAACGCGCTTTGAACCGTGACTCTGATGTCATACACATCCCATATTTGTGTCTCATTGTATGTATGTGGATCACCATTAACTACATCCCGAAAGGTCTCGGGTCTGTTGAAGATCCCTGAGAAAGTGTCCAAATTTAGAGAAGCCAGCTGCTGTGTCTTTGGACCAGATCCTCCGACTCTGCCCCAGGTCCCCTGCAAAGACAGACGCACACACACTCGCATGCCGACACACAGAGGTGTGTTGTGTTATTCAACGAGTGAAGGAGTGTGAGGTGGTGCAATAGTGAGACGCAACCTCTCTCCCATTTTTACTGTTTTAGTCTACTGTTAAATATGCCACAAAAAACTTACTAGTGAAATGAATAATCTCCTAGCTGACTGCAAGTGTCCGTGCATGAGTTTATAAATGAGTAAGTCGGATGTAAAGGTCTCAGTGGACAACCTGAAAGGTCATGTGTCAGCCGTTTCCATTCCTGGCCAGTAAGCAAGGAGGCCTCGACTGTCGTGTTCTACCTGAGTACCAGTCACAAGGACCCTTAACTGATCACGAGGTTTAAGAAACCCAACCAGCAGCTTCCACCGCTGCTCGCCAAGAACAGGAAGCATCACAGAGGTCACTTCAGCGTTCCAGGGTGTCTCTTTACCGCAGGAAACGGCCTCAGAGACATGAGCCAGCGTTTCCTGTCAGAGTGCACAGTGGACACACTCACCTTTCATAACAGCGTGCCACTCTAAGAACCTCTAACTCGACCCGGCCTGGCCCCACGCTGTATATTCACAGGACTAACCTGCATGCCGCAGCACTTTTAGGGGGCAAAGTGGTCCGATTACAACCCCAAGGGAGGAATGGTGTTCCTGTCACGCTGTTGTTTTTCTGAAGTCGACTTCTGCTCTAAGGCAGCGTGTCACAATCGGAGCATCCTGGGTGATGCACAAGGGTAGATTAGATACCGGGGGT
Source organism: Bovichtus variegatus (assembly GCA_943593645.1). NCBI lineage: Eukaryota > Metazoa > Chordata > Actinopteri > Perciformes > Bovichtidae > Bovichtus > Bovichtus variegatus. Next base: position 18,392,575 of record CALSCE010000091.1, read on the forward strand.
CAGTCTGAGTTCTGTTAGTCAGTGACGGGAATGTTGTTGTTCCAGCTTTTTCCTTTTGTAAGCATGTGAACATTTTTTGTCCAGCACTCATGTGTGACTGCAGCTGCTGTTCCCCGTAGTTGATTCATGGAGCCTATGACTCCCAATTCCAGAAAATGACAGAAACAGCCGGAATCTGTTAAAATGTTATCTGGACATTGTGGCAGTGTAGAAAAAAAACTAAACTTTGAAGATGCTGAGGGACATTTAAGGGGCATAATTCCACTTCAATAAGGTAACCGCTGAGTAACCGTTAATAAAGTGGATTTAATTTGAACGCAAGCTCAGATTCGGTGCTGCCATTTGTACCGAATCATCAGTTAATTTCCTTTTCTTTGATGTAATCCTGGGAGTTGCCAAGCTGTTTTCTTCCATTGTCGTGGCCTAGTGATTTAGGGTTATTTTCTCATGTAGGTGCCTGCCCTCTCAGCCCAGGCAACTATTTTTAGATGGCAATCCTCCTGGCTCACGGTGGCCCCACTTCTGCTTTCCTATGGAATACAGTAGGTTGTTGTTTTCCTGCTCGCAACTGGACGGGGACATAGAAGAGGAAGCGGGGTATGGAGCAGTGTGTGAGAAGCTGTGTTAGAGAGGATGGGGATGAAGACTTGCTATTTCTGAGCAGCCAAACGTGTTGTTCACATGGCCTGGTAAGTCGAGTGTTGTTTTTAGCACACGGGTGTGTCGGGTGTGCTCCTGGGTGTGCCACTGGAGGAACTCCTGGCGGCAGAACAATAACGATGCTGGCACAGAGGAGAGCCGGTTAGGGCACAGGGGATACATTAAGGCCAAGGGGACTCGGTGTGCCCACATGTGTTTGTGCTTGTTCTCAGTCTGACCAACTTTATCTAGTCTAGTCGGCTAAATCAGATTGGGGCGCCATATTACAGTTGGAACCGGAAGTGGACGTAAACAAAGGCCTGTAACGTCCTCATCATGACCCTCTAGGGAACCAAAGAGTGCAACGGGATTCCCCTCAATTCCCCTTCAGTTATACAAAACACTTTGCTTCCTTTTTTAAAGAGATTTCCGCTTTTAAACAGTGCCTAAAACTGCCTTTTGTGCTGTTCCCCATGAAGCCGAAGTAATGGTGTTTGTTGGTGTATGCCCATTTCTCTTGGAGCTTACTGGCCAGTGTAGAGAGAATACCATGATGTGTCCACTCCGGCAGCTTGATCGACCAGGTTTTGGTGTCATTCTGTTGTTATAAAAGAGCAAAAACCTATTTATAGCCTCACTTTTCTTTTTTTATAGTGAAAGTCAACAGTCGTACTGGAAGAAATCCATCATAGAAGATTCCTCCAGTGATTTAATATGATCAGTGAAACATGATGTTGTGCAGCTACAAGACGAGTTTAAATTTGCTCCGTTATCCTCCAAGTAGTACACGCCATTCTCCTAACTAACAAGTGTTTTCATTATTGCTTTAATCTGTTGATCATTTTCTGATCACATTATATAAATGAAACGGTTAATGAATGGGTGAAATCTTAAGAAAAATACAGTGAAAATGACATTTTCGCAGAACCCGATATGACATCTTCAGATTTTTTGTTTTGTCCAAACTAAACACAAAGACGAGCTGGAACCAGGGAACCTTTGGTATTTTTGCTTGAATTTTTTTCTTTTGATAAACAATTCATTGATTACCAATATTAATAAATGTTCTGTTGATCAACTACTTGATTAGTGGACTAATGTTTTCTAGCTCATCGAAAGCTGCTAATTGAAGTAGAAGTGGCCTAGGCAAAGGAGATGTGTGTAGAAGACCAATGAGAACACTTTATACAGACTTTATTTACACGATTATTCATTTTCATTATCAATTTTATTTAGTCCTTCAAATGTCAGAAAACGGTGGAAAATGAATTTGTGAGTTTGCACAAGTCGTCTCACCGGGGCGGTCCTATTTCTCCATTTCTATATGTGTTTCAGTATTTTATATTTCTCTCTCTTCCTCTTTTGGACACGCATTAATCATTCTCTTCACCTCTTCTTTCTCAGATGTGCACCCCAGCCAACACACCAGCGACGCCCCCAAACTTCCCGGACGCGTTGACCATGTTCTCCAGGCTGAAGGCGTCCGAGAGCTTCAACAGCGGCAGCGGCGGCAGTCCCATGGCCGCCTCCATGGCCACCTCACCCCCGCCCCCCCAGGTCGGCGGCTGGGGGGTCTCACCAAACGTACCTAATGTGCCGCAACCTCCACTGGGACTCTGGACTCAGGGGCAGCCCCCCACGCAGCCCTGCCCCGCCTGGCCGACGGGCGTGAACCCGCACGCAGGTGCTGAGCAGAAGGCTAGTGTAGCGATGGAGGCTGAGAGATGAAGGGCAGCACGGGACTGAAAAGCTCCCCTTCCCACCCCAGGGTCAGAGAGAAGCGGGGGGGAGGGGAGGTGAATGCGGGAGGGTGGGAGATGATAATGGGTAGAAATGGGTTTTGGTCTTTTTCCCAAAGACGGATGGATATGGAAAGAGACGGAGACTACGCAAACCAAGAAAAACTCAACGTGGACATTTTAAGAAGAGGAGAAAACCAATGCAAATGTCAATACAAAAAAAGAAAAAAAGATACGCACACACATAGTAATAAGAGAGTAACTGAAATCTTTGTTAGTTTTTCCTAAGTAAATGCATAGATATTATTGAACTAAAAAAAAAAAGAGAATTTAAAAAAAAAAACAACAACAAAAAAAAAAATTGTCACGCCCAAGGATTCTATGTGATGTTCAAGGACATTCAAGGCAGCAAACTTAATTTTCAGTTTAGTTATTTTTTTTTTCTTCCTCTCCATCTTTTAAGCCAGTGTTTTTCGCCACTGGTGTTCTGTGTTTCTGCAACTGTCTGTGCTGCATGAGGAGAGAGGGACTTGCAATGCAGTGTTTGAGATTGACTCAAAAATCAACACGCACTTGAGTGTGAGTGTGTGCGCATGTGAGCGGGTGGTCAGTTTGTAATCAAAAAATGTATACACACACACACACATATACATATATATATGTATATATATATATTCACACACACACACACACACACAAATACACACACATTAGCGTTTAGAGGAAACAACTCCATACTGTCATCCCCATCGTCAAAGGTGGGACTTTTCTTACCTCACCTGGTGGTCACCTGACTTCTTTCAGCCAATCAGGGATTCTTCTTAAACCAAGCGTTGCCACCGCAGGACATGTTTTTAAAAGTTGTTTTTTTCTTAAAGGCAGCAGCTTTATGCTAACTGATCCTTGCTGCGATGGCTTTTCCTGACACAGTTTGAAACCTGAACTCAGACTACAACGGTCCACTGTATACTTTTTTTATTTTTTATTTTTTTCTGGAGATTTGGGTTATTACAAGAAAAATGAGAAATCATGGTTTAATATAATATCGTTTATAATGCTAATTGTTCTGTTTTTGTTGAAAGGTTAAGGGAGGTGGCTTTTAAAATTGGTGGGACTTTCAGGTTGATTTTATTTTTTATTTTATTTTTTAAAAGAGTGAATCAAACGCAGCTAAAATGGCTACAGATTTAAAAGAAGAAGAAAAAAACACGACTGCTCCATCTTTGTAAACAGAATTGACACTTTGCATGACGTGTTCATAACGTGTAACATCTTTTGTAGCAAACATACATGAGGTCGAGGCGTGTTTATGGGAGGGGGGTGGAGTTAAAGATGAGGGTGGGGTGGTGGGTCTCATTCCCAACGCTAATAGAGATGCAATAGATGAGCGTTTCTCTACAAACAGTCAAATTTAGCAGCGTCTAAAGGCACAATTGGACAAAAGTGTCTCGGTAGATATGAGAAACAAAGAAGAACATGGGTGTGGGGCAGCTTCGGGAAGCCCACCACCGGCTATTTGGGGACACTACAGGCTACTTTCAGATATACAGTGTATATATATACGCTCAGATACTCTACTACAGAGGGTTTTTACAACATTTAGGTCTCTAATTTCCACCGGTCCCTGGTCCATTGATACTGCGGCGGGACGATTCAGGGATGACCCTGATGTACGGCAATATTTTAAATACAGGGTCTGCCCCTTTTTTTTAATTTAGTTTCTCCTGTTTGCATTATTTTTCCATTCGATACAAGAAGAGAGTAAGAACAGATATTTTGAATAGATGATGGTCTTTTTTTTTTTACAAAAAAAGAATGGGAAATTATGGATATAATACTGAATAAAAAATAAGCAACTTCCTTTTTACTGTTTAGACTGTTTGAGTTCATCCTTTTCCATGCTTCATACTTTATTTGGTTAAATCGGAGAGCGTTTCTGGGTGGGCCTGTTCCTAAATGGTTTCTCATGTATGTTTCCCCACCTGTATGACTGTATGAGACCATTCCCACAATATTTGTGGACTACCTGATAATTAACTTATCATTTTTGTGAACCTAAATAAATATTGTATGTCAACCTAACTGGCATGGTTTACTGCAGCGTGGGACAGTCGGCTCTACAGTTGATCGATTGTGCCACTTTTCAAAGGAAATGTCCTCCTGATGAAGACGGATCGTGCGTGTGTGAACTGGAGACACCAGAGCGGCGTGTTAAATAATGACAGTGGGAAGATGGATGCGTCATAATCTCACGCCTGGCTACCTCAGCCAGACGCATTTAACACAGTCACCCAGCCAGACGACAAACTCATGTTCTACAAACCTCTGTCTCTCTCTGTGTCTCTGTTTGTCTGTCTGTCTGTCTCTGTCTGTCTGTCTGTCTGTCTCTCTCTCTGTGTCTCTCTCTCTGTGTCTCTGTCTCTCTCTGTGTCTCTCTCTCTCCCCGTCTCTCTCTCTGTCTCTCTCTCTCTGTGTCTCTCTCTCTCCCCGTCTCTCTCTCTGTCTCTCTCCCTGTCTCTCTCTGTCTCTCTCCCTGTCTCTCTCTGTCTCTCTCTGTCTCTATCTGTCTCTCTCTCTCTGTCTCTCTCTCTGTCTCTCTCTCTCCCCGTCTCTCTCTCTGTCTCTCTCTTTCTCTCTGACAACTAAAAAGTCTGTGTGATGTTTTTGTACGAGAAGCCAAAATGGAGAAGAGAGAAAAGCTTTGAGTTCTGTGAGATCTGTGGCCACCGCTATGTTCGCCTCCCAGAATCCACTTCTCTTCAGATGTAAACACAAACAAACCCTCAGCTGTCCACACGCACACACACACACACACACACACACACACACACATGCCAGTGGTGCAGTGGTGGTGATAAAGGACGGGGGCACAGAGTTCTCTGCTCACCTCCTGGCTGCGTCCACCTCGACAGGAAATGAAGCAGATCCCTCTGCTGAGTGCGTCTGTCAATCCAGCTGCTGCGAGTGAGTCGGGAATCGAAGGAATTGCAATCCGGGTTTCTCCCAGAGCAGCACAGTGCGACAGTACGAGACCACCTTGTCTCTGACTTATTCCTGCTGTCGTCATAACCCGACTGCAATCAGTGCTGTTGTGGTTCTTGTGTAATTGCACCCTGTTCTCTTTACTCCCAACAAACTGCAGATGTAAACAAAACATAAATCATATTCTGACGACGGCACTTCGCTGGGAAGAGCTGCCAGACGCCACATGAAACATTCATCGACGGGCATTTTAAAGCATCCGATTACATGACGGGACCTACTTTATTAAAAGAGGAGGAGAAACTGCGTCTTGGACATGCGTCGGTTGTTCGTGTCCTGCGGCAGAGTGCAGTTTATCTGTCCTTCGCACACAAGCGGGACATTGTTTTCTGGGTCACTGCATGGTGTGGACACAACACAGCCTCCGACGGCCCACCAGCAGCACCGTGTCCCGCTCCCTGCGTAAACATTGCTATATTAGCTAGCTGCTGTAGGGCACTCGGGGTTTACCACCGGTACATTTGTTTGACCTTAATTTATATGTTAATTGTAACGAAAGAAAACTACACTTCGGAGGATTTCCAGCCTCTTTTGTCCTCCACAATTAGTTTAGTTTAGTAGATCTTATGAAATTAGTTTAAGTGCCCTGCAGCAAAAATAATATTACTTTACAAAACAGAAGAAGCTTTATTTTTTATTGCACTCAAAGGTACCTGATTACCGTTTTTTATTAGTGGGTCCTCGTTTGGTTTTTTATAGCTATTCACACTGTTCCGCTGATTCAATGTTACTGGCAGAAATGCGCCAAGAAATGTAGCAATACGGCACCAAAGTCAAGGAAGAAGAAAGGCGTGGATGTAAACGATGCACGGTTTAAAAATAGATTTTGAGAGGATTCGCATACTTTCTCCAAAAACCGCTCATGCAATGGACTTCACACTCGACGCTGCTCAACCCGCCGTCTGGTTCACGGGGGAAACGATCGCGGTCAGAAACACTGGTGAAATACACTTAGCGGGCGTATTCATTTTCCAAATAAGCGTTTCAGTGGCTTGCTTTGACGTAAACACTGCACTTCTAAAAGTGGAGCATGGGGTTAATTAGTGGAGTTATTCAAAGTTTATTAATAATGAATGTGTCTAAGTTCGGGTGTAAAGTAGATCGGATGAACGGTTCTTCAGACAGACAGACAGGCAGACAGGCAGACAGACAGGCAGACAGACAGACAGACAGGCTCCTCGCTTCATGTAACCTGTAAAAGTAACTTCTTGAGCTTGAACCTCAATCAACCGCGAGCAGAACTTAAATTCGGAGAAATACTTAATAAACATGTTCAATGCTTAGGCTGCACACATATCAGACTTGTGTGGCTCATGAGCTAAAATCTTGTTAGTGAATGCCAATATTTGTGGTAAAAAAAGAAAGGAGAAGGTGTCACGTAGAGAAGTGCATAAAGACACAGTCGTACAGTCATGCTTCAGCTTCGTAGAAAGACGGATAAAAGAGCCAAAACAAGGTTTAGCCGAGGCTGCGGGGAGCAGAAGCTAACGAAGGCCCAGTGAACGTCACGTGAAATGTACTGTGTAGAAATGTACGGGGCGTGCAGGCGGGAGGGGGGGGGGGGGAGGGGGCAGGTTTGTAATCTGGCACTTCACCTTTCCCCTGATCTCTCTACAGGTGGAGGCTCCGGCTCTGCACCGGACAAGCTGCAGCTAGCAGCAGGAAGTGGGAGAAAGGTGAAACACACACACACACACACACACACACACACACACACACACACACACATATATATATAGCTTCTGGTTGACATTCGGTGGAGAGAGTGAAAATATGAGTCAGACTAAAAAAAAAAAAAAAAGGTGTTAAAAGAGGAAGGAAACGATAGAGTGCAGGAGTAGAAACGATTCAACTGAACGAAGGTTTCGTATCGTGGGAAAACATTGTTACCTGAGATAGAAAAACACATTTTATTTAACCTGTCAGTCAAAGGCAACAAATGAAGGAGAGCCGCAGGTTCAGAGCTGGTTGAAAGGACTCGGAGAATGAGCAGCTGTGTGTCTTAATGATCCATCACTTTACGCATCAATCAGCTTCAGCACGAGTTCTCTGGGGGTTTTTTTGTATTCTTGTTTGTTGTGTATATGTTCTCGACTTATTGCGTTTGAAGGTCACCTTTAAACTCTTACAGTGATGCCTTCTGTCACCGTACAGGACGCGCACCATGCTTAACGCTGTTACATTTTTAACACTGAGATATTGCTGTGAACTCAACCATGATGAACAGAAAACTCTGTGGTTGAGAAGATCGTTTGTCTGTGTATTTACACCAGTGGTTGTGTTAGTGTTTGCTTTTTAAATGTAAGACATTTCCCATAACTCAGCATCTTCCAGCCGTTCAGAAGGACTGTTGAGAGCCTCATATCTGTTGCTCCCTGATGGTAAAAAAGTGTTGCACGCCTGCTATATCTGTGGTTTCAGCCAGTGCTGGTGTCACCAGCTCTGTGTGTGTGTGTGTGTGTGTGTGTGTGTGTGTGTGCATGGCCGCAGTGAACCTGTGACAATGGCTGTGTGCCATTTCAGCCAGTTGGACACAAAGCCGGCTTTATCTATGCCCTCACTGTTGTATCAGTGCTGCCTGGCTGGACGCATTAGCACCGGACTTAGTAGCCACACACACACACACACACACACACGCACACACACACACACACACACACACACACACACGCCAGTACTAAAACAATACATTACACTTAGACTGGAAGCAGGGAAAGTCGTGTGTGTGTGTGTGTGTGTGTGTGTGTGTGTGTGTGTGTGTGTGTGTGTGTGTGTGAGAGAGACTATAAAGAAACTACTGACCACCGGGGGGAAGTGACAGAGACAGACGCATGCTGTTTCTGTTCCCATGTCATGTGGTGCTGCTGAGAAAGTTATATATGATGCACGGTCTGTGTGTGTGTGTGTGTGTGTGTGTGTGTGTGTGTCTATATAACTGTACAGTGTGTGAGTGCCTGAACAGGTCCGACGCCTTTCTATAAACATTATGCATTCAAAGTGTTCCTCTTGTTTCCTCCTTTCTTTTTCACTTCCCCCTCTATCTCTCTTCTCAACACACACACCCCCCCACCCCCCCCCCCCCCCCCCCCCCCCCCCCTCCTCCTCCTCCTCCTCCTTTGCAGACACTTCCATGCACATGATCTCTCTCATTCTCACTTTCTGTCTGCCCTCCAACGCTCTCTTTGCCTCACAGAGAGCTTCACAAAAGACAGAGGAGAAACGAGCCATAAAACACGTTTACAGGTGAATTAGCAGGTTGTTACACTGCAGGACATCTCAGACACAGATGTTCACACAGGAACAGTGAATGTGGCTGTTAACCCTTTGTGCTACAGATCTCTGCACATGTAGAGGCCTTAAAGGTATAATACGTAACAATTCCGCTTTAAAATGTGTAAAGACGACTGGACCTGTGTTGTATTTTATTTGTTGATTTGTGTTCTTACATCATTCCAAATGTTTCTAAAAGAAAACCCAGAGAAATCTGAAAATGTTTCATATTTTCTATGTGTCAGCGCTGTGGTTGTCTCCCAGAAACTGTCTTTAATTTACTTTTTATTCAGTTTCAAGCTACATTTTTACACTTTTTGGATCTTGTTTGATTTTAGTCATCGGACGTCTGGATCTTAAGTTAGAGAGTCAAAGCCACCCCATAGCAGCAGGAACGTACATACTTTACATTACATACATTATAAGTAAACAATCAGCTGATCTCCTACTTGGTAAATTGACACGATGTCACATTGTCACGCTCCTCCCTTACATTCAGTTACACTTTCATCACCAATTATGAGCTTATCTGCTTTACCTCAAACCTGATTTTCCTGTTACAAGCTCTGCTCTGCGCCGCTGTCTCGTCTGCGAGGAGGCGGCTCTGTGGTGACAGCAGGGGTTCGATTAGATTAGATGAAACATTAATGATCCCTGTGGGGAATCAGGCCATTGCAGCGAGCGAGCTCCGACAGAGAACATCAAAGAAAAATAGGTTGAAACGAAGAAGAAAGCCTGAGGCGTGCACGCAAACATGCAGCTCACAACTCCAACGCTTAGATGTATAAATACATAAACAACAATGTATATATTAGCGGCTGTAGAATAGCGTCTGAGCAGATATTTCCCCATTTCTCACCCTTTTAAATAGCTTTTATGACGGACAGATCATTATTGTGTGTGCCATCCTGGATGTTGGATGTTTAGATTCATTTTCAAAGGCCAAGACTTGTAATGGCGGCACCTTTCAGGGACAAGGAAATGGTCTCGTGCGTAAAGAATCAGAATCAGAATATCTTTATTGTCATTATACTCGTGTACAATGACATTTTGCAGGCTTCTCTCTGTACAATAGTACAAAAATAAATAAAAAAAGAGGAAATAAAGTTATAAAAAAACAGTAATCGCAGCCAAGAGAATACAAAAATAGTAGGGAGTGTTTATATAAAATGTACAAATTTACAGGTGGGTTATAAAACAATACCAGATCAATAATCTATATATATAAGTCACAAGAATTCAATGTCTGTACGAAATGTTGTGCCAATCCATTAATCAGATGTTGAGATGTTACAATAAGACAATTGCAATCCCCAGAACAATGGTGCAATATTAAAATCTTTCTGTTTTATGCCACTAAACACTTTGCTCTCAGTCTCAGTGTCTAACACTCAGTGCTCTGTGACTAATGTGGAGTGTGGACACGCTTCGTGCGTCTAGTTTAACGGTGTCTTCACAGGTGATCGTGCTGACAACTCAATCCACCGGAGACAAAAGAGTCTTCGCCCTGCGGGGAGGGACACGGCGGCAACACACCGGGACACTCGTGATGCGCTCGAGGCACAACAGTGAGGTGACGCACGGGGTTGAAAATGTCTCCACAGCCGCATGTTTCCGCGCGCACGGGAAGCTCCATCACATAACCCTCTTGTTGTGACAATGATTTACAGCTGCGGTGTGTGTGTGTGAGTGAGAGAACATCACTCACGTGCTGATAGTGTGTGTGTGTGTGTGTGTGTGTGGGGAACGTGATGTAGTGTCTCGGATGCAGATCTGGATCTATCCTCCCTCGCTTGTCGCTGCGGCTGCAGACCTGCATGCTGGCAGCGTGCCCTGACATCCTCTCGCCCTCTCTTCTCCCTCCTCCTGCTCTTCCTCCTCTCCCTCCTCCTGCTCTTCCTCCTCTCCCCTCCTCTCTCTCCCCTCCTCTCCTCTCTCACTGACTTGTGCCCTTACACGAACACGCTTCTCCTCCTCCCTCTCGTGGCGCAGTGATCTCGCCTTTCTTCCCTGGCCGGAAAATAAGAAACAAGAAGAAAAAAGAAAAAACTGTCCCAGTTTGATGACATCATTGCTGCCACTCATGCTCAGACAACATGATGTGTGTGTGTGTGTGTGTGTGTGTGTGTGTGTGTGT
>CALSCE010000091.1:18410159-18427538 GCA_943593645.1 Bovichtus variegatus
TACTATGACTTTTTTGAGGACTTTTTTTGTGGCACACTTAACTATGATTTTTTTGACATAATATACTAATAACTTTTTTTTTTTTTTTACTTTTTTGTGGCACACATACTACATTAGGAATTTTCTTTATGGCATACTATACTATATATTTTTTAACTTACTATAACATGACTTTTTAATGACTTTTTTTTTAACATACTATACTATGACCTTTTTTTTTTTACTTAATATACTGACTTTTTTTTTTAGGACGTACTTCATTAGTCATTTTTCCATGTCATACTATACTATGATATTTTTTTCATTACACACTATACTATGACATTTTTGATTACATGTTTTTGTAATCTGAGGATCCATGAGGCCGGTAAGAGTCTCCTCTGTCTCTCTTGTGGGCAAGCGAACAGTCTGGGTCTAAAACCAGCCTTCACCACGTGTCCGTTCTGTGAAGAGGTCGTCCTCACAGAAACCTACAGCAGGGTGGGAGAGTCTACGTGGCTGCTTTGCTGCATCTGCACCTTGTTGGGGTACGTCTTTGGGTTAATGTCGGTACTTGTGATGTGTTTAAGTTGACCACTGTAATCCAAAGTGATTTAAAAGAAAAACTAGTCGCAGAGGTTGAACTTTGACCTGTCTCCTCTCTTCCTTCCTTCCACAGGTGTGTCGCAGGCTGCTGTTTAATCCCTTTCTTCAAGAGCAAAATGAAAGACACCTATCACCAATGTCCCCGGTGCCAGGCCATCATATACATCCACCAGCCATTGTGACAGGGAGGTTACTAAATGAACAGCACTGGTGCGATTATGTGCGGTGCGATCCACGAGTTCTGCGCTCGAGCGTCCACTTCCCCGGAGCTGCCTGGGACTCGGACTCGGCTGTTTGACCGGCTGATCTCGGTAACGAGCTCGGAGTCGACTCCAGCGCTGGTACAAACTGAACAAAAGGCTCGGACAGCTCAAGGAAAACGTACTGTTCTTACTGTGACCGTCGGCCTTAGTTTGCCTACCAGAATATCTGCATAGCATGGACTTAATGTTCTCACTAAGCATGCAAATGCAAACCCTGCTATTCAAAGCACTGCTCACTTTTTATAATGTTGAGGCACAGCCCCAGTTTGGAAAAGCTACAAAACGTATTTTAGCCACATAAAAAGAATAAATAAATCTAAATCCGTTAAAGTGCACTCTATATTTGGAATATTTTTCACCCCTAACCTTGCTGTCTGACATCCCCGTTATCTATGCTCTCTTCAAAGCCACCAGACTCCATTATCAAAAAGTCATTTTACCCTCGCAGAATATTAGTTTGTGTTAGTATTCACCAAAGTCGCACAATAACTAGTTTTGTCAAAGGAGTCTGGTGGCTTTGAAGAGATGACAGATAACAGCTCCAGCTCCCCGTCGGTCAGGGCTGCCTGACAGCAAGGTGAAGCGTATAATATACTGTGAAGCTAAAGTGATTTAGATTATTTTTAGGTGGCTAAAAGACGTTTACAGCAGTACATTACTCAGCTTCCTGTCTGCTCCTCCATCTACTGTAAGTACCAAATGAAAACATCCCTTAAATGTGTCGGATTCTAATAACTCCAAAACCAACTGATCCCTAAATTAAAAAAGGATCAAGGCATTTGTCTGCCAACATTAGGATGCAGCTTCATAGATAGAAATGGCCGCTTCTTTCCTTGGTATATGAAAACATCCGTGAGAGTGAAAATGGAAATGAGTCGCTGGACATATGCAAACATGAGTCTGACAAAGAACTTCACACACAGTCAGCCGTAACACAATTCAGATTCTTCTGTACTCTCGCTGGTTATTGTTTGTGATATTTTATTAAAAGAAAAAAAGATTCTGTAATTAACTTCTGCAGAGGCGTTCACAGTACACCAAATTTTATTGACACGTAAAAGGCATACAGTACTTTATATACATCTTTTTGAGTATGTACAAAATAGAGAACTCATGGATGTTACACATGTAGAAAAATATGCATTACATCTATATAAATATGTACACAATGTGCAAAACATATGGCATACAAACAACAAGAGGCATGGCAAGGGTGAGAGGAGAGTCTGCTACAATGAAGGGTGGAAATGTCCCCAAAAAATATAAACGATTTTAATGACACGTCTGTTTGGAAGTTCAGCGTCGACACCAAAAAATGTACAATGTTTACGTGATGATAAATGTTGCAGCTGAATGAGGAAAGTCAACGCCGTCTAACTCCAACTATGAAAGAACCTCTAAATGAAGGTTCAACAAACCACTCAGATATTAAGTGCTTTTGAAATTATAATCCGTATGGTAGTTATGTTAATAAAAACCAAGGATCTGACATACAGTACAACACACCAGGTCAGAAACCACTACTGCAGGTGGTGAGTGGTGGCGCAGCGGAAATGTCTGCGTATGTCGGATATGAAAAAATAAAATGGAAAAAAATCTCGGCAAACCAAAAATATACACTCAAAATCCTCTTACAGATTTTTTTTTTTTTAAAATTTTTTTTTTTATAACGAGCATGAAAACGAGATAAAATGTTATAATTTTCAAGTGATAAATACAAAAAAACGTGAGAAAAAATGAACAGAATGTGATAATATGTTCCACGGCCTTTTTTTTTGGCAACAAAATATGAAACTTCACAGCCTTAAAGCCGACCGACTGAAGAATAACAAAAAAAACACAGAAAATAATATCAACTCGACGTCTCTTCTAGGATACACATGAATCAATTAGTGATTCTTACTCGTCATCCTATGTAGGATTTAAATCTTGCAGCAATGTAGAAAAAAGAGAAACACATTATTATTTAACAGGTGGTTTAACACGAGATTGTCGGAAGGAAAACTCACATAGAACAAAGCCCGGGAGCAGGTCGTGCAGTATTTGGTGCGTCTTTCAGATTTGATCTGATGATAAACGGCGTCTAACTGGAGCAGTAAGAGCATCACACTTATTTAAAAAAGACAATGTTGACATACAGGGCTTTTTTTTTAACAGTTTGCCACCAAATTATTGCAGAAAAACAGCATTACATTGATTGAAAATGCAAAAAGAAATCCCATGCATTTTTTTCTCCTTCCTGCTAGTAATGACCCTCTAGCGCCCTCTAGTGCCCATGGACGTAAAGACAGGTGGTTTAAATTTAAATTTACTGTAAATGTGATTTCACTGGACATGACTGATAAAAAAAAAAGAAGAAGTGACAATTTAAAACAGCAATCTTATTAAAAAAGTGCCAGTCAGTAAGACTGCAAACATCCCAAAAGAATATCTTAAACTGAGATACTAAATCAGTAACAAGGAAAGGAAACAGCAAGTGGGACATGATGCAACCTGGTGAAAATATACATCTAGAATTTATGACTGCTTTAAAAAAAAGTAGCTAAGCCCTCTTCATTGTGTGTCGCACCTCAAAAAAAGGTGTGTGTGTGCGTTTTAGACTGTAGGACACCAACTGAACAACACAGATAAAAACAGTGAACAGTCATCAGAAGCCTTTTCGAAGAGTCAAGTTCTCAAAATGTCAACTTGGAAAGCAAATGATTTGATTTCATAGATATTAGATCTTTTTCTTCAGACAACTTGTGGGCGACGGCTGAGAAAGAGCTGGAAGCGAGTACAATCATGCACACAGAGACACGGGTGGGGGGGGTACATGCTAAAGACAGGAAGACAATTCCACACGTACACACACAACATGCTTCTCTCTCACTCACACACACACACACACACACACGGTCAGGAAACTAACTTGTGATGCGTCAGCTACTGTGGCCTGTAGACAAATATTACTGTAGAATATTCTGATTCCTCCAAATGATGCTTGGTCACTTGATAAAAGTTAAAGCAGAGTAACTCATCAGTTACGTTTGATAGCTAGTGATGCAGTAATTCCCCACCCTGACACACACACACACACACACACACACACGCACACACACACACATATAGACAAAGTGCCGGGGTACTGTAGGACAGCTGGATATAAAGCTCATCTCCAAAGACATCTTTACTCCTTGATATAACTTGCAGTTCACACTTAATCTGGATGGCTGCGGTCGAATAGTAAAAAAGAAATAAAAATTTTCCTTGACCTTGATGGAAAACGTTACGAGGTCAAAGAAACTAAGCAGTGCTCAGTGCAGAGAATCCAACTGCACTTACGCTACAAAACGTAATTATGTGAAGGCGAATGTCATCGACGTGCGTCTGCAGTCGCTTTGAATGTTGCTGCTGCTGCAGCAAGGAATTGTGGGACAGCATCATCTCCTGTCCTTTGGTAAAGGAGGGTCCAGTGAGAAACAAGCATTTAGAGAATTCAACCCGCTCTTATCATGGCTGCCACTTGAATACTTCTGGGTCATTTCACTCAGTTAAGCAAAAGAAAAAAAGAGACTATTCGACTGCAGCCTGAGTCATAAACTGATATTTGTTCCCTTTCCACCGTTTTAGGTCAGTTCACTATCAGAAGTAAAAAAAAAAAAAAAAAAAGCTGCCAACTTTGTGAGTGAAGTCCTATTTTTCAAAATTACATTCAAAATAAGATACTTGGACAACAGCTGCAGTATCTCTGGAGCGATTGGCTGCACGACAATCGCTTCATATCGACGTGGATCAGCGTGGATATGAAAAGATCACATTTCCGTGTTTTGAGGTGAACGAGGCGCATCGCTAGGTCCCTCCGCCTCTTAAGTGCATAGCTCTCGCATGGACGGAGGAGCCTCCTCCTCCTCGCGTCGTACGACCCAAGTCTGTGTTCTTTAGAGTCATTGGTTCATCAGCTTTGACCGCGGGGTCGCGAAAGGTCCGAAGAAAACAGTCACATCTGATGCAACAGATCAGATCAGTCATGTAGTTTGTGGGACCAGTGTGAACGGGGGCTCGACCTCCTCTCGGGGAGGAATCCCTTTAAAAACGACTGAGCGCGTCCGGCTCCCGATCATAAAGGGAACAAGGGTCGAAGCTTCCCCAGGTGAAGGTTAATAGATGAGATCCATTTCTATGGAGAATATAAGCTTAGGCCTGTCACGATAATTACGTTATCGACTTATTGTACAATGCATGGGCATGGTTTTGATCCTTATCGGTTACCAAATTATTGTACGATATATGGACATGACTTCCATCATTTATACGTTCGATATTTGTTGCTGATCCGGTGTTTACATAAGAACATGATGCCAGAATACACAGCAGGGTTTTCCCTACATTATATATATTAAAGAGGCCAAGTTTTTTTTTTAAGTTGTGGTTTTATTTAATTTGTTTTATTTATTTAAGATTTTTTTTATATTTGTATTAACATTCTGAATGTCTGAATATTTGCAAGAATTAAAAGTTCATAGCTCTTTTAAAGTCATTTTGTATTATTTTAAAGTCATTGTATTATTATATAATTGGCATACAATGGTCTTAAAATGACAATAACATTGTTTATCGCACATATTTCTGGGACAATATGTCGTCCAACAAAAGCCGTTATCGTGACAGGATATATAAGCTCCTTAAAAAATGTTTTTATTTCTTTACTACGACTAGATTCCATCTGTGTGCCGTCATCTAGCTCGTTTATTGTGTAGTAATGACCTGCTTTTATAACCTAGTATGGCACAGTATGCTTCAGTGGAACAAAGGCCTTCTCATCACACTGCCTCCACCTCCACCTCCACCTCCACCCTTTTACAGTTACTTACTGCGCTTACACATTAAAATGGACCCAGTGTTCACACTGAAAGCCAACCAGCCAAACCTCCAGTAGAAATAAACGGTTAATAGGTTAAAAGTTGTATTAGTGTGGTTTTAAGAGTATTTACAAACAGTCCATGCTACCAGTATCCACTTGGCTCCGTCTCCTCGTCTCCGTCAGTGATCATTAAAATCATCGGATACTAAAAGTCTGTTTAAAATCCCTTTATCGCCGATACAACGGGGGACCGCGATCACCTTAGTGACGACGTTATTCTGGCTCTTTTGTGCAAACTCCTGCTTGAATTTCAACTTGAATCAGTGCCTGTGCAGCATCTCATACTGGAGTATAGTGGGAATATTACAGATGGTGTGGATGTACTGGGGAGAATGGTCTGGTTTCTGCTCCTTGTGTAAAATGTTGAAACTCATCCTTCTTTGTGGCGGTCGATGCCTTTTCTTCTTCTCTTAATCCATCCATCTCTCACTCCTGGCTCAGCGTTTTCTGTCGTGCATCGCTCCGTCAGTCCCAGTGCAGCTGCAGGTCTTGTGTATCCAGGAAGTCCGTTGGGATCCCCAGCGGCGTGAGCGCCCCAGCAGGACCCGGCGGCATGGTGAGGTCCAGCCACTCCATGTTGTCCAGGCCTGGGTCAGACAGGCCCATGTTGAGCGAGGAGGGCGAGGAAGAATCACAGAAGGACAGGTCTGATGTGTCCATGGGCGAGTACGGCTGCTGCTCCATCAGCTGGGCCTGCAGCTCCTCTATCAGGCCCCGTGTGCGCGGGTCTGACGCCGGCGCCGTTTCAGCCAGCGTGCCTTCCAGAAAGGCCTCCAGCTGATTGTCCATGGCAAGCGAGGAGAGGCTGGCCAGGCCCGGGCCGATGACGGGGCTCAGGGTGGGCGGAGGAGCCACCTGGATGTGCGGAGGCGGCCTGGAGAGAGCGGTGCTGACCGGTAGGGTGAAGATGTTTGCTGTGACAGGGAGGGTCTTAGTGAGAGACACGTGAGGGTCCTGCTGGATAAAGGGAGTGATTTCTAGAGGAGGGCGACAGAAACACGTTATCATGAGAGGGCTCCATGAATCCAGACTTATTGTATTCTTCTATGTATTTACTGTATAGAACATTTCTTCACAGCGGGACATTAAAACTCGACTCAGTTGACGGCACAACCTCGAGTGTTATTTAACACCATTAGTTTTCTCAAAGTGGATATTGTCACAATAATGTTTTTCATACAACTGTTTGTATTTGTACAAGTGGCAGAAGTTATTTTCCCATTTGTTTCAGCTTTTTCAACCATTTATTCATCACTTTTAGCAAACTATTTTAATTATTTATCCTTTTCTTTTAGCAATCTTTATCGACCATGTATATATTACTTTTAGCTAATTAAATAAATACATATTTTTAGTGAAACCATGATTTCCATTTTTCTAATTCCTTGAGCTACTCAACAATCTTCCCATGACTCTCGACGTTGAGGAAGCGTCTCCGTCATATTAGCCAAGACAACATAAATATCTAAAAAATCTAATATCGTATCATCATATCAGTCATAATCAGTTTCCCTTTTCTTGAGACTGGAATGTTTTTTTCCTCCTTACCTCCGCTCTCTATCAGGATGTCAAACAAGTCATCCATTTGCTGGCTGGTTGCCGTGGGAACCTGAAAAGATTAAGAAAACTGACAATAGTCTCTTGCAATTATAATTAATTTTTTTTGTATTCTGAAGTGTTATGTGTGTGTTTGGGTGGCTGGCGCGTAGCTAACCTGCGAAACATTGTTGATGTGCAAGTTTCGGCTCTGTTTGATGGCCTCCTCGTAGCGGGGGGGCTCTCTCGCCTTGGGAGGCTGAGTAACAAGAGAGTTGTGCTGGAGGAGGAAGGTAGGCTGGGGAGAAGGAGAAAGAAAAATACAGGCAGCGTTAAGAACTGTAGGTATGAAGCAAACAAACAGGTTAAGTTGGGAAATTTGTTCAAATTAAAAATCGTAAATGATCTCAAAAAGCAGAATCCGAATGCCGTTTATTAGCATGTTTTCACGTACGAGGAATTTGCTTTTGTGTATTGTTGCACAGAAATAAAACGCAGTAAGAGGAAATTAAATAAACAATAAAAGCAAGTACAGAAAATCAAGAAACATACATATATTACAATACAAATACGTAGGTAGTTTTGTGCAGAAATGTGCAAGAATTGAGCAAAGATTCACAGTATGAAGTATAAAAAGAATACCTTATTGAGGGGTCCGTTAGAGATGTGGTGGTTGGGTGAAGCCCGTGGAGAGACCCTGTTCTCTGGGGAGCTTCTCAGGAAACACTGGGGATTGAGCTCAGGCCTCGTCTGGTTCTCCAAACCAGAAGTGTTATTGCACATCGTCAGAGTCTGTAGAGTCAAAAGTCACCCTTTTTATACCCATCATATTCTATTTTCAGCTTGTTTTTATTTTCTATTCTCTTGGCTCTTTTAATTGCATTTGATGTCCTTTTTTTTTTAATCAATTTGTCTCAATGCTTTTAACGCTTTATGTAAAAGTGCTTTGAGTTGCCTTGTTGCTTAAATGTGCACAGGGCATTGGAGCGACAGATAAGCGTGATTGTTTTAAGCGAGGCGAAATGACAAATTATCAAAAGCTACTGAAGCACAGTTTCTCACAGAAATGCAGCAGACCACATGGCGTGACCGACCTGTAGCAGTGAGTTGCGGTTGGTTAACTGCTGGCTGGGTGCCGTCTCCATCTTAGTGGTTTGCAGCTGAGGAACCAGGCCTGGGTTTGGGACTGTGGCCTGGAGAACAGGCTGAGATGAGGAGAGGGTGTCAGAATGTAATCGTGAGTCAACACAGCTTTCTAATTTTATAAGCCCCTAAAGCAGGCAAACACACTCACAGTTCTCTAATTTCCCGCTGCATAGTACGGCATGACTCTACTCAACTCGCTCTTTTTTACAAAGCTACGGTCAATAGCGTCCCAGTTTTTTTTATTCACTCGACCCAGATTTCTTTTTAAATGTACAGTTGACGAAGTGCAGTCGTTCCTCTGTTTGAAAACCAAATAGAGAAAAATAACCTGCTACCAAGTGAGTTTAGTCGTGTCGAGCAGAGACGTACCATGCAGTGGAAACGCAGGATAACAGACACGCGACACACGTCTACTTCTTTGCAATCTCACCTGCAGGTTGACCGTGGTGCTCGGCAGCTGGATTGCAGTGGCGTTGTTGGGTAACGAGACTGGGAGGAGGATCTGAGTTCCAGCCTGGCCAGTGGTGGTTAACAAGGTCTGAGGCTGACCCAGCACCTGGGACACCCGACCTTGGTGGCTGATGAAGAACTGCTGCAGGCCGGGGGCCGCGGGTTGGGGCTGCGGCTGCGGCTGGGTCTGGAGCTTGGGACTTCTCTGTGACTGGGAGAGTAGCTGTGGGCTGGTGGTTATTTGGGGCTGGCCTTGGGGCTGGATCTGGGTGAGGAGCTGGGTTTGGGTCTGGCGCTGGAGCGGCTTGCCAGAAGAAACGGTTACATCCTCCAGCTTCACCACTGTTGGCAGAGGGGACCGCGCCTGGGAGCCCAGGATTTGATTGGGGATCGTAGCGGTGGTGGATGAACAGTTTGACAGGACTGCACCTTCCATTTTTACTACATTTGAGTTCAGGACAGTAGGAACAGGGTTCATGGAGGATACAGAAGTGACCTTGGGAGACAAAGCGGCGGAGTCAGCGGTGCAGCCACCCTGGCCTCTCTTCTCCACCTCCAGCTGCATCTTCAGCTCCTCCACCAGCTTCTGCTCCTGCTCCAGCTTCTTCATCAACTCCACTATCTGCCGCTCCTTCTCATGGAGCCGCCTGTCCTTTTCCTGCGGGACTTGGAAAGACTGGAAAGGGGAGGACAGTGGCCCTGCCCAGCCGGAGCTCACCATGTGCGTTTCAAATGAGGTCTCACACTTGCCTCCATCCTGCTGGAGGGTGGAGCGGTCAGTGGGGACGGGTGAGACCGGCGGTGTGGGGTTCACGCTCTCTGGAGCCACCTGTTGGACTGGAAGGACTATAGCGGGGGTGTTGACCTCCATGTGCATGGTGGTGGCGGGGGCAGGGGGAGAGGTGCAGTGATTGTCCTGGAAAGGCTTCAGTCTCTCCATCAGATCAGTCTTTGTCCCCGACACAGGGAGGCCACGCAGCTTCAGCTCCAGCTTTAGCTCGGCCACCTACACAAATACAAACGTGTGTGGATGATGCAGTTCTGGATTGTTTTTTCTAAAACTAATATTGTGCAATAGTTAGCATATGACCACTGTGAATGGATACAGTGTTGAGGGTTTCTGATTATAAGTATCTTGGCTGGATCAAAAAGTGACCTTTTAATCTCACATTGACAGAAAACAATGACAAACAATTGGATATTTGTACAGAAACAGAGCAAATTGTTGTTCTTATATTATATTATTTATGCCCTAAATGGCACCTTGCCATCATATATCACTTCCTTATTAAATTGGTCCTGTAGTCACTATTTATGTTGTTGAAGTGATTGGCTAATTCTTGAAGTCCTGCATGCTAACGCTACATTTGGGTAAACTGCTTTTAGTTTTTATTTGTACAATTCAAAACTATGATTAAAAATTACTCCGCTTTTGAATGTAACTGTTTTTAACTGTGTTGTTTTTTTTGCATGTATTTATTCTGTTTTAACTGTCATTTTTGTCAAATACTTATTTTTTTAAATTGCACTCTTAAAATCTTTGAAAAGGATTCCTCGATGTTTAAATAAAGGCTGAATGAAAAAGAAAATAAATCACATTATCAATTATGCAGCTGACTTTTAAGGAAATAGTTCAACACTTTGAGTGAGATGAGAACATTTATACTGCTCTCACATCCGTATGTTAAATATGAAGAAATCTGCCATCGAGAACCTTTAAATTTGACTGCAGGAAGTCACGGATCTCAGCAAAGACATAGTTTCACACTTAACCACAAATAAAACTATTACACTTACTGTTTTTAGATTAAGATACCGCACATGTATGTGTCAGTAATGTGTTAATTAGTGAGCTTTAGAGGGGTTGCTAGGCAGATTTAGCTACGATTTGACAGATTCCCCTGAATTTCAGTATTGTTTTTTATCCAATACAACTTTGAGAAAAAGAGACTGGAAGTTTACAAATGTTAAGTCTGTGCCTTCAGGTTATCATTGCTTTATGAAACTTTGAGATCTTATGTATGGTTATCAGATTTCTATGAAAACATTCCTGAACAGGCTGTGTAATATCTCGACACAGCTGAGTTGGCCTAAAAAAAGGGGAATTTCTCCGTTTAGGCCACAATTATAACTGTGATTTCTAAGATGCTGGGCCATGCTGTTCCAAGCTACATGGGTGAGGGGCTTTTCTGGTGGGTTTCCAAATACCTTCATCTCCTCCAGGTTGGCAGGCAAGACTCCTGGCTTGCGGTTCGAGAGAGAGTTGTTTGGACGAGACGGAGACGGAGTCACGGGGGGAGGTGGAGGCGCGGTGGGCAAAGACACCATGATGGAGGCTGGCAGGCTGCCGGCGCTGCCGCTCTGACCCTCGGCCACAGACCTACGGTGAGAAAGAGACAACAAAAACACGAGGTCATTGTTATTTCAGGAACATTTTTTAACCTGCTTCCGTATCACACGAATAGGAAACAGAAAAAGAAGAAGAGGAGGTGGAAGAAAGAGGGAAGGTGGACAAGAGTATCATTGGAGAGAGAGAAAGGCAGGAAATAGAGAAGAAATCTGTTGTCAATACGAACAGACCGTCCATCCTGTGCCCTGCGCCTCACTAACTAACCACAGTATGTCAGTGGTTCATGGCCATGTGAGGCAATTCATGAAAACAGCAGCAGGTGAAACAACATCCTGTTATTAATATTAAGATTAGAGCCAGCGTTGATATTGGGAACCAGCTAACGGGCCTCTGGGTCACTGAAAACAACAATATTTGACTTGATTTCAGGCTTTCAAGCCAAAGCAGAAATAAAACAAGTGAAAAAACAATATTGTTCCATTTTCCAAGTCTGATCTAAATCGTTTTCTCTCCAGATAGGAGAAAAAAAAAAGTTTTGCCAGGTGAAAATAAAAAAAAAACATTTATCCCGGCAACATTTTTCTTTTTCAGAGGAGAAATACACTTCACTGTTGCGTAGTAGGGACGCGTAGATCAAAAGTTACAAATAAGCTCCCGCACACCGTCTAACAAAAACGTATTTGCGACGTTACGGAACTAAACCTTCAGGCAAAAACTTTGGCAAATCTCAGACAAAAAAATATACTTTTCTGCAAGTTAGACAGTGTGCAGGAGCTTATTTTCAACTTTTAAAACAAACTTTGGTTAACAAACATTATCCTGGCAAAACCTTTATTTCACATGTTCTTAAGTCATAAACACAGCAGAGAAAATTTGGAAAATGGATGAGAATGTCTTGTTTTATATACGTACTTGAGCGGTGCTGGTAATATCGTCTGGTAGTTGTAGTGCTGCTGTTGCTGGCTGAGGATCTGCAGCTGGAGGAACAGCTGCTGTTGCTGCAGCAGTCGGGCATAAGAGGAGTCCATGGGTTCTTCACTGGCCTCCAGCTTCTGGTCTGGGGGAACATACTGGTGATACTTGAGCTTTTTCACCCTGGACTTCGGCTCTTTGTTCTTCTTGCTGCGGCTCTTCTCGGAGGGCGACTTCTGCTGACTTTGCTGTTGTTGGAGGAAACAAGAAAAACGTACCATTTGTCCAGCAACATTCAAATATTACAGTAAGAGGTTATATTATATTTAGGAGGTGGGAGAACTTACTTTCACCAACGTCGGGCCTGGCTTTGGAGGAGCAACTGTGGCGACCGGCGGTGCAGGAGTGACAGCTGGGCGGCTGGGATGATGCTCGACGGTAGAGATCAGTTTCACAAAGTCTGCTGTTGCTTGTGTAGTAACTGGGAAGGCCTGAAGAAGCATAACAAAAAGACACTTGTAACCGTGAAGCAAACACTACACTAAAGTCTAATATCAATGTTAGAAAGTTACAAAACGATGGGGCTATCCGGGCCGTACAAACACCAGCAGTACTCGTCCCGTTTCTGACCTGCAGCATGGTGGTGGGTGGTGTTGGTGGTGGTGGTGGGGCTGGGGCTGGAGAGGGCGTCTCTGGCACTTTGCTCTCCGCGGGTGAAGGGACAGAACTCTGAGACTCCTGGCTGGCCGGCTGCTCGGGGGACAGGGCATCGTTGCTGTCTTCATCCACCACTTTGGGATAATTCACCTGACCCACTACGAGACAACAACAAAGTCCAGCACTTAAGCACTCACAGTTCTTTGAATCTCTTTGCCAGGAACACAACTTTTACCATCATTTCCCTCCAATTCCCCGCATGGTCGATCTTCCCGACTGTGTCCATTAAGGCCGAAATGCTCTAAAAGCACTGGCTGTCTAATATGGCAACATTGGCCGTTTTCTCAGCGCTGCTCCGCCGTCTCTCACCGATGATGGCCTGTTTAACGCTGGAATCCACGGGCAGGATGTTTTTCTCCACCAGCTCCATGGGGCCGGGTCTCTGCGCGATCATCTCGTTGAGGTTGTCGGCCAGCCGCGCCCTCTTCAGTCTCATCTGGGTGGCCTGTAGTGATGGTTCTGCTCCGGTCTCTGAGGAACAGGAAGAACACATACATAAGGCTGTATACGTGTCATAATTTTATTAGGATGGAAACTCGGCTCCTGGTGTTCTTCACCACTGTTTTTGGAAGAATTGAATAACGGGAGTAACAGGTGAACAAGCTCTAAAAGTGAATTTTTGTTTTTAAATAAGTGCTGTGCAATGGATCTAAATAATGCCGATGTGAAGATGGCTTCATGTGGATACGGAAAAGTAACTTAAGACATTTTTTAACTAAACACACACTCAAATTTGAGAAGGGAATTTAATTTCCCTAAACTTTTTTTTAGGATAATAATGTCATAAAATGTGACGACAGACATTCAAAGCTTCACTCGAAAATCTCAATAGAAGCTTTGATTGTAAAAAAAAAATAATAATAATAATTATATATATATATATAAATAAAAGAAAGAAAGAAAAAAAGACATTAGGTTCAGCCTTGCAAATAGAGTATAGTATATGATACTGTTTGCTGTCAAACTTGTGGATTTCTTGTTTTGCGCTGCTGGTTGGAGAAATATTTGTTTATAGCAACGCGACTGGTGCAATTTTGAATTCTATGATGCTTTCAAAAAGGCCCACAAGGAACAACTAGAGAATACAAGAAGTGTTTGAAGTGAGGACAAGAGAATCACCAGTACCTTGCAGGATGTGCATCCTGACCAGCTCTGCTCTCTCCGGACGACTGCGGATCTTGTGCTTAAGGAAATTCTCCGTCTAAAGAGAAAGGCGGTCGGTAAATCATCTAAACGTTCATGCCCTGTTCTTTTCTTTACGCTGCATTGACCAACACAACAGTACAGGAGTGTGTTTCCTCTGCCTCTCAAATCCACCATTAACACTTTATTTCCAAACTGGGGGCCTTACCCTGGCTCTCTCCAAGCTGCGAATCTGCCCATGGAAAGCTGCCGGGCTCTTCAGAGCTGCAACACAAAACATTTTCATCAATGCACGAGTGAGAAAACCAGAACTTTTACACTCTTTGTGCGCAGATCAAACGGCCAAGATACTGTATATGCATGTAGAGTGTGTGAACTCGTGAGCTTCAGAGGTGCTGCTAGGTCGATTTAGTCTGAGCACAAGTTTGAAGACGAGCGATCTAGCTTTTTTCTTTTTTCAAATAGAGCAAACATGTTGATTATCTCGGCTGTGAGGGTTTGTTATCATACACCCGCCCACACCACATGCGCCGCTTGGTGAGTGATGGACAGCTGGCGGTGCGGACACTCACGTGGCATGATGCCCTGGTCCACCAGCTGCTCCCGGGTACGCCTTTGCTGAAGCCTCAACTGCAGGACTGTTAACAAAAAGGGAGAAAGAAAATGTTCTAAAAGAAAATAGTTGTGTTCATTTATATTAAAAAAAAAAAAAAAAAAAAAGGAAAGTAGACATAAGAACAAACAGATGAGGTAACATAAAATAAAAATAGGGAAGAAAATGACATCAAGCTGAGAAAGCAACCACATACTAACCTCTCCCCACCCCCGATACATCACTCATCCTGCTCTCTAGTCATTAGGCTGTCAACATACGATAACGTCATCAGGACGGAAGTTATCCGACCAGTCGAACACATTTTCATAACATCGGTGAGTGTTAGTGTCGTGGAACTACGCCAGCTATTCCTGCACTGGCATCAAAAGGCTGCGGAGGAGACTTTAGTCCCATCTTGTAGGATTTCTTAGAACTTCACTCCTGAGAGCTACTTAATGAAACTTCAGTCCTCGGTAGCGGTTTATGGATGAGACGGTGTTTCATTCCGTTTCCCCATAAATCTCTGTTTATTACCAGGGAATGACATTCAACAGGCTGTTACAACGTGCTCACAAGGAGTGTCGTCACCATACTGGAATTTATAACTTCGACATAATACCTTGAAAAATATCAATACCATTTTCTATACCACGGGGGAAAAATAGACACAATATTGAATGCATATATCTTTTTTTTATTAAAAAGATAAATAGGTCTATAACAAGCCCAGTGTTTTCCACAGGGTTTTTGTGAGACTGTGGCGGGTGGATGCTCCCCCTGAAAAATGTTTGGACAATTTTAAAAGGTTAATGCATCAATCTGGTACACTTTGATGCATTAAACTCTAAATCTATGAAGAACTTTGGGGTTTAGAGAACAATTTAATCATGATTATATTAGTTGTATAGATGTGACTGGTGATGACACTGTTAAAAAAAAAAAAAAAAAAAGGTCACACCCATAGGCAAGGAAAAGGAGACGGGGTCTGACGGGTCGTATAGGACGCAATGAGGACAGTCTGTCCCGGTTGACAGTCGCGCCGGGAGCCTCGTCCTTCCCCGCGGGTAGAGAGGGCGCAGCGAGTCCACGGCGGCGGGGGATGTGGCGAGGTCCGGGCGAGAGGGGCATGAAATTATTTTTGGTTCATTATGAAAGTGTGGCGGGCCTGGCTAGACGGTCTACTAATGGGAAACACTGAAGACTATGACAACGACGACACGCAAATGATTATATTCAACTAATATATAACATATATTATTCATATTCAAGGAGATAGAGGAGGCGCGGCTGTGTGGGCACTGAGTGTGTAAACGGAGGAGAGACGAGAGAGCGAGAAAAGCGCAGCTGGTACCTGTGTAACGACGACACGGAATATTAGTATTGAAAAATCGCTTCAACTATTCCGAATCGATGCGTTGCGGGAAAAAAAAAAAAGCTATATTTTTGCCCTACTCACCAACGTTTGGATCACGGCTCCCCGAAAACAAAACCACGGTACGAGGCAATCGTGACATCCACCACCGGCGTTATATTTTATTTTCCCCACAGAACTCCAGGACCGGCTGGCAGCAGCGTTAGTCTACGTGAGTTAAAGAATTAGCATAATAGCAACAAAGAAGAGGCATGCTCACCTGCTCTGAACCTAGTGCAGCTGTCACTGGGGGTCTCTACCTCCGTACAGGCCATTGTGTGAGCCTGAGAGTCCTGGCCTATAGAGCAGTCCAAAATACAACCGAGTGATTAAGCCATTAGATCCCAAGGTGACAGCCTTTGTATTAAAGCCCAACATATGTAGCTTATAGTCACGTCCTCTCTCAGCCGTGGTGCAACGTGACCTGCTGAATGATAAGAATCCACAGCGTTGTGGCGCTTCTAAGAATTAGAGAAGCAAACACTCGGCCCGTCCTCTATCCCTCCCTGACTTTAAAAAAAAAAAAAGGCGGGGACACAACCCCCTCCTAACCCTTTACGCTTACTTCCCTCTCTCACTCAGACGGTTTGGGATGAGCTATTTTTTCTGGCTGTCGGAACATTTAACAGTCCGAGTCAGCACTGACTGACAATAACGACTGTATCTTGGGGATGTGTCCAAAACTTTTAGGGAAATACAAGCTCTCTTGGTCCAACAGGAAACAGCTGGCCTAGCCAACTTGGCAGCTTTTGTCTCTCTCATCTCTTTGTTGATAAAAACAAAACAATAAGTGAAACACTTTCAAGGTAAGACCACTGGTCATCTTCATGGCTATGCAAAACTGTCATAAATACCTGTCATAGCCTTGTGCATACTCTGGGAGTACTGCAGCTTTAATTCAAACTAGAGCTTTGGTGAAACATTTACAGATATCGTACACAGAAAATCTACTCTGGCTCCTGTTTATACAGACATGTTGCAGAGCTTGTTGGAAAGGGGCCAAATAAATGAACAATTTTATTTATTTACTTACATATATATATATATAGAGAGAGAGAGAGACAGAGAGAGAGACAGAGAGAGAGAGAGACAGAGAGACAGAGAGACAGAGACAGAGAGAGAGACAGAGAGAGAGAGAGACAGAGAGAGAGAGAGAGAGACAGAGAGAGAGAGAGAGACAGAGAGACAGAGAGAGACAGAGAGAGAGAGAGAGACAGAGAGAGAGAGAGAGACAGAGAGACAGAGAGAGACAGAGAGAGAGAGAGAGACAGAGAGAGAGAGAGAGACAGAGAGAGAGAGAGAGACAGAGAGAGAGAGAGAGACAGAGAGACAGAGAGAGACAGAGAGAGAGAGAGAGACAGAGACAGA
>CALSCE010000091.1:18433944-18447213 GCA_943593645.1 Bovichtus variegatus
ATCTAGATCTATATATCTAGATATACAGATGTATCTAGATCTATATAGGTAGATATTTATGCGTTAATGTAACAGATATACACATATTATGCTTACAAATAAAAATCCAAAGTAATAAAAACATAGAAACATACACGGTGCCAAAGCAGACACTGATGCCGCTTGAATAAAAGTGTCTGAAGGTAAGTGCAGTATAAAAGAGATGATAAGTACCACTTAAAGATGCCTGAATGAAACTAGCCGACACTCAGAGGTTGCATCAAGGTCTGAAATTTGATGTTCACAGGTTGCTAGGAAAACCTGCCGCGGTCTCTATGACAATGGAAGAGGATCCTCCGTGCAGAGACAATGGTACTGATGACTAAAGAGCTGTAATGTACATCAAGCTGCAGACTGAGCGAGAGAGCGACTACAAATCAATCAACTGCACACACCGAGGCTTTCAGGACTCTTTAATATAACTACATTAAGGTTAGATTGATGTATCAATTTACTGATGCTCAGGGCAGATAAAAGGTCTTGTACTACATATCCGATATTTGCCAGCTAAGTTTGTTTCTGTGGGTTCCTCCCTGACCAAAAAACAGCATTATTTTTTGGCTATGATTTCCTGAAGCTGTTTTAGAACACTTCCTCTAGAAGTAGAGCATTTTTGCCAGTAATACACATTCTTGGGGGCGAAGAATGTTGACTTCTCGCAGGTGTGTGGCATAGAAATAGAAAAAAAATGTATCACATACTGACAAAAAAACCCTTTTAAATCACAAATAATTAAACTATTTTTTTCTCTTTCCTACTGTGTAAATGGAATACCGGACCTGTGAATCTTGTATACCATACCATACATTTTCGCAAATACAATATGTTAGAAAATTAAAAAAACCCACACACATTAATCAAACGATCAATTTGCTGGTACATAGATTTCATTTGGCGAGCGTAAAAGACAGAAACTGATGCGATTTCAACAGTCAAAGCACTACATGCTGTGTGTGTGTACGTATGTGTGTGCGTGTGTGTGTTGGGGACATGAAGGTGGGTGAACGAGTGAAAGGAGGCTATGGAAAAGAGGAGAAGAAACAAACAACTGTCACGGCTGACGGGGCGTTGTGGGATAAACATCAGAGCTGCCCCAGCAGAATCAAAGAGCAGATCCAGATGGCAGCGCTGCGTGTTGCCCTGCCCTGCTCTTTTAATGGCACGGGGCAACAAGTACCATGTGTTTCATCAAAGGGTATTGCAGACATACGGTAAACACACACCAGTTAAAGTCAGAGGTGGGCTCAACAGTAGAGGGTATACAAATTTTTGGGTAGGTCCGAGCAGTAGTACATTATTCTGCTACGAGGAGACAGGACCGGGTTTTTCCTCCACCGGGTACGTTTGGTATTTTCAAACCTGGCACAGTTGACTACAGGGTCACCGCAGTAGCAATCAACAACTTTGTACCGTGCAACCACAATTCATATCCCTTCCCTGTCAACACATAGACTGCATTCTTGCTAAACGTGTTGCCAACAACCTGTGACCCGGTCCATACAACTCAACATGTCACTAAGACAAATAAAAAAAAAAAAGTCTTCTTGGTTTTTGAAACAAACAGTCCTTGATTGCATTTATTATTCTTGAAACCAAACAACACAGGTGTGGGGAGATCAGTGCTACACAGACAATGATTGTCAGAAGCAACATAAGTTAAGCTTTAAAAATCAGTCTTTGTACAGGACAGAGGAACGAGATTGTGGAGCACTTGGGAGTATCGGTCATATACTGGTGACACTTGGAAAGTCCCAGAGCCCTGCTAGTAACTCAACCAAAAGACCCAACAAAGTGAAGAAGAATGCAATCTTCCTATCCCCACGCTCTCACGGGATGAGCTAAAAATACATTCACGTTAACATACTTCTAAATGAGATATTTTACTTATGGGACACTAACATTGCCATTACCCAACCGACTTCAGTGTGAAGGTGGTTTTGAAGATATTCCTCCACATTGCCCATGTTTATTGTGGAGCTCAATGCAATGTTAGACTATCAGACCAAGCCAACTTAACCAGGGGGGGAAATTTAACTAAAAAAAACGAAAACTGATCCAAGGTTTCATCTGTGTTTTATTATCTGCAGCACTAGAAGATCAGAGTTAAACTAGGTAATCATTTGAGTACATACTTTGGCAGTACGAGTACAGTATCTGGGTGTGTCTACCGCCCGAGGCTGTTCTTTCTCTCACAACCATATAAAGGCTCAGACATATGCAGTGCAGGTGAGACGCTTTATGACCTTCTACTGCAAACATCTTCCTGATTATCTTAAAACTGATGGGATTGAATGAAAAACATACACAAGCTATTACGTGGGGGTAGATTCAGGATGTGAAACGATATTCAAAGTCTAACCGATATTTCACAATCCTGTTTTCAGCAAAACATTTAGCGAATCAATACGTTTGCAGGCATTCACAGCGCTATGTATCCACAACAGTAACAAACACAGACTCTTGGTATCTCTCTGAGAGATACAACACTTTCCAGTCTCTGCAAACTAGGTCATGGGTTAACTTTACTACAAATAGGCCTGGCTGTGAAGCCTTCATGTGATAAAGTACCCACAAGCACTCACATAAACTCAACTGACAGCATGAGATAAGTGAAAACTGAAGCCTTTCTCTAAGAGCCTTGTAAACCGTAAACAATAAGGAGGTCTGGTTTCTGTTAAAGGAGTTAAAGGTTAAATGTCATCACTTAATCCTATTAGGCTTAATCCTATTGTGTGAAAATGTCATAATTAACATTTGAATTCTTGAGTTATGGCCAAAAATGTTTTTTTGTGAGGTCAGTGACGTTGACCTTTCGCCACCAAAATCAAATCAGTGCATCCTCTAATCTTACGTGGACCATCCAGGCGTTCCCGAAATATCCCGAGAATGGAACGAATGGACGGACAACCCGAAAAGATAATGCGTCCGGCCATGGCCATCATCGGCGCGAAGGCATAAAAACAAAAGTCCTACCATGTAGAAGTCAAAGACTGTGTCTAAAATCTAGATACGATGTGTCCTGGATGACTGGGAATCTTCTACGAAAAGAAAACCTGCCAATTAAAAACTCAAAAAATGTAATCTTAAACAAACAGCATGATTCTACACCTTGTATCATGA
The DNA here is from genome assembly GCA_943593645.1 of Bovichtus variegatus. NCBI lineage: Eukaryota > Metazoa > Chordata > Actinopteri > Perciformes > Bovichtidae > Bovichtus > Bovichtus variegatus. The sequence continues at coordinate 18,437,104 of CALSCE010000091.1, forward strand.
TGCAGTTCAAGGCGACAAACATCTCCTGATCTAATAAGATTTAGCTTGTTAAGTTCTGTAAAAAGGCTACACATTGAAATCAATAGAATAGAACCACTCCATGGCAAACTACAGCTCAAGTCTGCAGTTTTCTGGGCCATTAATAGACCACGTCTGGTTCCACAGAAATGTCTTCTTTTATCCAGAGATAAGACCGAAATGTCATCTGTGGCTCATTCTCTAGGTTCACTGTTCTGCTCTGTTCCCACGGACAGACACACGAGTGGTGTCATTTCCTTCCTGGCTGCTTGTGTGGACTTTGCATAAAAGAGCTTCTGAAATGTTTTTGTTTTTTTTAAAAAGAGTACAAAAGGGTCAATGGCTGGAAGCCAAACACCATGGGACTGTCTCGCCAACGGAAAGAAGGAGCATTACAGCAGCTACATGGCCGAACTTCAACAGCGCGCGCTGCCTGCGATGTAGGCTGGTTATGTAAAGTAGTTACTGAGTTTCTAGCTACCCAGGTGTTCAACGCTTTTCTGTGCTAATGACCAGCGGTGGAAGAAAGTTAAAAGTCCTGCATTCATAAACTTAAGTACTAGTGTCAAAATATACTTAAAAGTTCAAAAAGTAAAAGTAGCCTAGTCATTATGCAGTATGGCCCATTTCTGAATTATATATATATATATATATATATATATATATATATTATACAACGGAGTGATGTGTTAATGTGTAAGGGCTTATTTCAGCTACTTTATATACTGCCAGGTTGCATAATACATCATAATTTATTAGTTGTTTTTTTTGTATAAATAATCTAAATCTACAAAGTAACTAAAGTTTTTAAATAAAAGCAGTGGAATACAAAGTACAATATTGGGATTCAAAATGTAGTGGAATAGAAGTATAAAGTAGCATAAAATGGAAAGACTCAAGTAATGTACAAGTACTTCAAATGTGTACTTTAGTGCAATACTTAGTAATGTAATTTACTTAGTTACATTACACCAATGCTATTGACTCCTGCAAACTCAGTAGTCTGATTTACCACAATGGGGATTGAACTGTCCGATATAGAGCATTTTAATATTAGTGGAAACAAATCTGGTACTATAAAATGTAAACACATTAGCCTATATTGTAATATTTGGTTTTATTTCCATTTTTACTCACCACTAGAGACGTTGAAACCCTAACCTGGAGGGATGTGGGCAGACAGTTTTCTTGCAAACTAATACTGCACTGGTGTGGGTGAGACAAGCAACACACACACAGACACACACACACATATGCGGCTTACTGCCTTGGGGGATAATCACTTTCCCATCCAACCCTAAGCATGTTCAAGTTAACGCTAATAATTCACACTTTTCAGAGACACACTTGGACTAGATAGGGCCAATTCTGAAACCACCTCACACAGCACGCGATGTGCTCCGATCTGCTGCAGCACTGCCTCACTTTGTTCGCCTCAGTCGATTGGAAGGTAATAAGATAACATCGCCAGGTATGTGCAAGCGAAGCGCGAGGGGGGCCTCGTTACACAGCGCGCGTGGTTACTTGAGTAATAAGGGCTGCCAACTCACCTATGCCCCAGTATTCAGGGGGAAACCTGGCTCAGGAGCAAATGAGCAAACACAAATAATAACTTGACAACTATATAGTTTAAAAACAGCAAGAATGACTTTTCCTAGGGAGGTATTATTGTCCGACATGGCTGTCGGGTCCACCGCAGCTACCGTTACCGGGGGAGGGAAGCTAACGTTAGCTAGCTACTTTAAATCTGACAGGTGAGTGAGTTACAGATAGCGCCGATCATAAATGACAATGAAGCACGTCCGCAGCCATCATTCCTAGGACTAAAAACATACTAAATAACATATCTCGAGATTAGTAACAGTCAAAACCCTTCGTTGTCCGCGCTCACCGAAGCCTCGCCTGCTGCCCGTCTGCATTTCGCGGACGCAGCCCAACAACAACCTCCTCACAGTTTCGCCAGTTAGCTAGCTCGGCTTAGCTAACACAGGCTAACATGCTAAAAACAAGACAGCGCCGCCCCGGGTTTGTAGTCTTACCGAATTGTGAAGGCTTTGAACCCCGAATCTGTCCGAGCTCTGGTTCACAATGAGATATCCATTTAATGTCAGCGGAATAATATTGAGTGTCTTGGGTTTTCCTCCCTCTAGCTATGAGATTGAAGTTTATTTCGCGGAGTAAAATGGCTGCGACTGGTCTAGGTTCGGATGCGGAGTGACGTAATGAAGAAGTGGCGGAGGGATCTGTCCTCTTTACCGGTCAGTCAGCGTTTATGATCCACCCACGAGCCTGACTAGTTTTTCCACCAAACTCCATCGCAACACCACCAACACTGCAACAAAAAGCAACCACTTCTTGTTTTTGTTCTCACATTTGATTAAAATCAGTGTTGCAGCCATTTTCGTCCTCACACATTGTACTTTGCAGTGAAACTAAAGCAACAGTCCCTCGCATTTTTATTGTGGAGCTGCAGGATTTACCTGTTATTGGGGCTGCATGTACAGGACATAATAATGCAACCACTCCTTTTGAAGTGCATCAGAAACTGAGCACAGGAGCAACAGCATGCTGTGAAATGGGTGATTTCCACTATAGTTCAGTACACATCTTCAGTAAGAAACCTTGAAAAATACTACTTCAGAACATACTGTACAATGTAAAAGGCGAAAAGTAAATTAGAGTACGTAGCAGGGTTAAAAAGTCAAAATCAAGCACATTTTTGAAGCAATGTCAAGGTACCTAAACCATTATCCAGACTCATCTAAATTGTTACTGTAAATGCAATTGCAAAAAATAAAGTATAAGAAAATCATTTATACCCACAGCAATCGATTCATTTTAATCAACAGAAGGCTTATCTACCTATGAATGAGGAGTGAACACAAGAAAATAACTTTCTTCTTCTTTCTTTTCTCTACATTTCTTCAAGGAGTATATTTAAATTCAAAATAAAGCATATTCCTAACCTTGAAAACATAAAATTAATTAAATTAAGCATTTTCCAAACGTTAAAGACGTTGTACGAACCTTAAAGGTAGTTTCTAAAAGACTGGAAGTACAATCATGAAGCACTTGTGCACAAACGGCTGTGGACTAAAGGTAAATCTACTTTTTACTCCATTACTTTTACTTTACAGCTGCACTTGTTGACACCTTGCAGTTATGTCATATCTTGTGCAAGTAAACAAAAAGTACAAAAAGTATTTATCATGAAATATAAAGTACCAAAAGTACTCATTTTGCAAAATGGCCCATTTCCGAATCATATATATTATTATATTACTGGAATATAATTAGATTATATTATATTATTCTCTCTCGGCTATACTCAGGTCTGAGCTCAATGAGATCACCGGGTTAAATAAATGTTATATTTATAAATGAAATACAATTAATTTGTGGTATTTGAGAAATTTTACAACATTGCCTGACACACAATAGAGCAAAAGGTACTGCCACCCAAGACATCAAAACTTGAATATTCAATGTATATGTTTAGTGTGCTGTACCCTTTGGGTTATAAAATAAAAAAACAGTGTTGTTATAGAAAGCTTTATTTGAAACAAAAGGTTTTACAAACAATTCTATAAAATATTTAAGATTACATTTTTTTGCCAAATTATTAAAAAATATCTAAGATATTCAGAGTCGTTTACAAAATACAATGGAAAAAAACACAGCAATATTTCAGTTCATTCTGTACATTAATATAATACATTTCACTTTTGATGACTCATACTGTACAAATGTAAAGTGTGATGTAATATTCTACATTCACGCAATTGTCATCCGGCTTTACAATGTAAAACTAATCCTGATACGAGGAAAGATATATTTACATACATAGGTCAGACGCTTTAGAAGAAGAAGAAGACACACTTCATAAATCCCTCTCGGGGAAATTCAATTTCTTTACGGTCCATCATGTCTTTTTGGCCTTCTGCACAGGAGCAGGGACATCAGCCACATTATGCAGAAACTCATACAGCAGTTTAGAGTTGTTAGCATTCCCGAGTATTTCTGCCAGCTTGTCCTGGCTGAGTTCGGCTAAATCTGCCAGGCTGTCGGCATTTTTCACAAGAGCCCTATAGTTTTTTGAATTGACCCCAGGCATTTTCAACAGGAAGTCATAAGGTCCGGGGTTGTAGAGGTCCGCGGATTCAGCCACCGTGTCTGACTCGGCGGTGACTGCCTGAGCGGCTACACCATCGGGTTCGAGGCGACCTTGCTTCAGATCCAGGAAGAGCTCGGCTGTGGCGTGTGGGGAGGGGCACCAGAGTATACGGAGCCGGGGGAAATGCAAAGTGAGTAAGGTGAGTTTTGAAGAAATATCATTGGACGATATCTCGTGACGGAAATCTGATCGGGCCATTAAGGAAAACGGTTTTGCTGGGTCGAACTCAATGAGGAGCACTGCCTTTTTGTAGTAGCGGGTCATGGAGAGACACTGCGTGTAGAGGCGGCCGCTCTGCAACGAGCCGATCAGATCACTGACGCTCTTGCGCTCGACGCATGTGTCCGGGGTCAGGATGTAGTCGCCTACTTCTAGGGTGACGGGCTCGATGTCCAGCCCGCGGCGGTGCAGCAAGGAGGGTAGTTCACTGCGAAACTCCCGCATGTCCACAATGACCCGTGAGGGCTCTTTGGGCTGCTCCTGGCCTCCTGGTTATTGGACAGGAAATGGAAATACAAAATAATGAGATGCCTAAAAGGGCCCTTTACGCCAAGAACGATAACTATAAATACATCGTTTCAAAAATTGTGTCCACACCACAACGATAAGGACACGGGCGAACAACACCACACAACACTTTGATGAACGATAGCAACACTGACAGCCAATCAAGGCAACACGTGGCAGATTACAATGCAGAGACACTCAACCGCCTCTCAATTTATCAAGAAATCAATGAATAATTTGAGCCAGGTTATCCATACATTGCATCAGCAATTGCGCCAACTTGTCGTGCCGGGAGGCACCGACGATGAAAATAGCTTTCGGCAGATACAACATTTATAAAGCACTTGATTATGCATTTATTTATTCATTCATATTAATAAGAATAAGAAGGCCGTTGAAAAGTACCCACTGCTGTGCGTCTTTGAGCCCCACAGAGGCGTGAAGAGAGAGAAAGATGCTGTTGATTTCGATAAGTAGCCTATACTTCATTGATTATTATCACCTTCATCATGGACATAGCTAGCTGTTTACATGTAGGTCATTTGAATGTGTCACAGAGCGCTATCGTTCATCAGTGTGGATACATTTTTAAGGGAAAACAAAAGGAAACTGTACAGGAAAAATCAAAAAGAGAATAACGGAGAACAAATCTAGAACTTTTAAAAATGACTAAAATAGACATGCCTGCTTTGCGGGTGTTGGTGGTGGCGTTGGCAGGCTCTAAATTTCTAGCAAGGTCCAGGTTGGTGTCTTCTCGCCCCTCCCTCTCCTCCGGGATGACCATAGTAGCCTTTTCCCTGCGGAGAAACACACACACACACACACACTCACTAATGGATGCAGACACTTCAACATGACACGCATCAACAGGTTCTCCCAAGGTGCTTGAGGAGGAAGACCTGGTCCTGACCTGATCAGGTGTTCAAACGCTTTCTTTTCCCTGGACAGCGCCGTCAGGTACTTCTGTTCTTCTGTCGAGCCTCCATAGATGAGAAAATACACCCTCAGTGTCTTTCCGGGCCGACTGGCTTTGTAGATCTCCAGCTGGCGGACGAAACTGATTTCAGCGTCGTACAGCACCACGAAACTGGGCTCCACCTCGTGCAGCACCCGCGTCAAGCTGTGGGGGTCCGTGAGGCCTTTCAGTGGGTGAATGACAGTCAGCGGCTCCTTTAGGACACCATAGTAAGCATCCGACGACAAATCCAGCTTCAGCTCTTCCTCCTCCTCTGTCAGTTCATCCTCGTCTCCACTGCTGCCCATCCCCGCGGCCTCCGTCTCCTCCTTCCCCACCATCTGGGTCAGTGTCAGTGACGGCCTTTTTTTACCCTTCGTGGACTTTGTGTTTTTTTTCGATGCCGGCTCCTTTCCTTTGGCTCCTTTTTTAGGCCAGCCTTTGCCCTTTTTGTGCGACTCAAGTTCAAGTGTAGCGGCTGCCGCAGAGTCCTGTTTACCGACCGTGCGGACGTATAGTCGGTTAAGCATCCAGTCAGAGCCATGCTTGATGTACTGCTGCAGCTGGGCACAAGTCCGATCATCACTGGCACAGATCAGCACACGACCTGGGGGGTCAGACAGATACACACCAGGGATAGGCAAGTGCGTACATCCTTTAGCTAAGTAAAGTATGCAAGCGAAGTATGTGTGTGTAACATGTGTATGATAAATCTACAAAAGCAGTAGAACAAAGTGCTGCTGGTTCAAGATTTAAAAATGAATTCAATTTGTGGATTTTATCTTCTTATATGCTTGTAGATTGAGGTCATTTCAATGGTCAACAAAAGCACCTTTTGGAAATTAAAAGGTAGTATTTTTTTTTATTATTACATGCAATGTACATTATATTTCAATCTATAGAACAGAGAGGACATTTCACAGAACTGAGCTCTGACCTGGTTCATGTTGCGAGCTCTTGTTCTCCTTCTCTATCTCCTGCAGTACCTCAGTCAGAGCCTCCCACTTTGGGCTCTTCTCCAGCACAAGTTCCCGCTTCACCCCTGAAACACACGCACACCCTGAGCCTTTAGTAACTCCGACACCAATACACTTACGAGCAGACAACGTAGCGGATGTTAACCCTGAAGGAGTCTGTTGGTTGGTCAGTTACCTGAGGCAGAGGATGACTTCGGTTTCTCGGCCTCCGCTCCCACTTTGAGTTTCTTCTTGCTGTCAGGGAAGCGGTACACTCTGCCCCTGGCATTCATAAACATGGAGGTACTGGAGTCGAGGAACAACCAGCCTGATGGTAACAAAAGCAACCAAACACGGATAAAGGGGATCAATCACAAAGATTAAGTAGAATTATTTACTTCAGAGTAAGTTCTAGTTTACCCGAGTTGGATCCAAAGAGCTTTTGGCTGGAGCGCAGCGACTCGAGCAGATTGAGGAAGGTGACACAGTCGTACTGGGTGAGGTAGAGCAGGAGGACCCTCAGCACTTTCAGGTCCTGGACCAGGGCCTTGGTCTTTGCTCCCAGCTGGTGCCACAAGGGGTCCAGGTAGTGACGGATGGTCTGGACGGGAGTGAGAAAAAATTCACATTCCAACTCGCATATAGGTCATCAACAATAGGTATTTGGACAACTGATGGTGAGTTTTCCAGTCATAGTATTACTTAACCTGACGTGCCAGATGGTCTGTTTATACAGAACCATCAAGGGCAGGCACTTTAAAAGAAAAATACTTCGACCATCTGTCAATCAAACTCTTATCAAAGCCAGTCAAAAGCCATGCAGGGTAAAGCATTACTGCCGTTCTCCTCTTATTTGATGATTGCAGAAAAAACTTTTAAAGAAGGCAGAATGAGGTGGATTTCTCGGTTTGCGGTTGGTAAACACAAAATTCAAAGTTGAACCCTTCCCTGCTTAACGAGGTTCATACGCTTATATTTTTGTTTTTTCGCTCTGATATTTTTTGTGGCTTCCTCTTGAATGCGTGCTTAGAATGTGGCAGCTGTTCACTACGTTTTTATAGATTGACGCTCGGAAACGTCATACAAATACAGCCACAAACTTCTAGTGGCTCATAAGTGACGGTTGAGAGGGATTATTTAGTAAGAGAAGTGCACCTCAGGGGGAGTTAATAATAAAAAAAACAGCTTTAATAGCATTTTTGGAATTTAAATTTAGGAGGCTCGTCTTGCTACGCAGGAGAAAAAGATAGACGGACCTTTTCGAAGGCGTTGCCGAGCGTGTTCTCCACGGAGAGGTCCTCGGCCTCCAGGCTGGGGTTGTAGCGTTTCAGCTCCTTCAGACAGGCGCTCATGATATCCAGGATGGAGGTCTGGATGGCCCTCATAGCCGGCGTCAATGACACATGGAGCTCCACCACCTCCGGCTTGTGCTTGTCCAGCGCTGTGTTTACAGATGCTTGAAACCTGTTGAAGGATCAGGTTGCAGAGTGCAAAAGTAAGAAGAAAGATGATGGAAGAATGCAGTGCTCATGAAATTACACATGTGCTTTTCCTGAATGTCCGCTGTGAAAAAGGTCTATTATGTTTGATCCTACCTGGGCCACAGGTAGAGCTTCTTGACGAAGAGGTTCCTCATCACACGCTCCACCTGGCAGAAGCCCGAGGAGAAGGACGTGGCCTTGTCAGTGAAGGCTTTGATGAAGCCCGTCTTGTTCTTCTGCCTGAACAGACGACGGATGAAGGCCTCCTGACACGACTCGATGATTTTATGAGCACGGTACACCAGGATGCCTGGGAACGAAGATAGCATGTGCATGTTAGTCTGGGTACACTGAACGACCGAAAAAATTGAAAAACCTGAAAAATGTCATCAATAAACACTACATCATTAAAAAAAAATACGTTTTTGAGCGTTTTTATTGTTATTTATGGTACATATACATTTATACTTAACATTAAATTGTTGTTTTAAAGTGCATTTAACCCAATATGTTAATAACACAAATTCAGAAATATAACCATTGGAGTTGAAAATTAAAATAAAATTACAAAGCAGGGGAAGGGGGTTCATTTTCCAGGAAAAGAACTCTTACGATTTTTTTTTTGCAAAAATAACTTGGATATTCTGAGATTTCAAAAAAAAAAGAAAATCATAAATTTCAAGAAAAAGAAATAATAAATTCTGTAAGATTAAAGTCACACATTTCTGATAAAAGAAAAAATATTTTAGTCAATGAACCAATCGATTCACATTGCAAGGTTGACTTTTAGATGAAAAATAAACAGCAATTTCAGTGTTTCTCAACTGACTATAATTAAGATATCAGTCGATTTATTCGGTTTCTCTCTATTAAAAAACTATTACCTTGGCTTTAACCTTCTCTCTTGTGAGTCCCCATATTAAAATATCTGTCATCAAATTGTGAGTGACAGCATGCTTCAAATGTTGGTGCCTTTAAGATTATTATTGTTCCTTTATAACAAATGGACAGCACTTTTATCACTGAAATGCCCTAAACCAGACCCAAACCAAATATGTTTAAAGTTTTGATACATCAATTATTAATCTTACATTAAGGCCATTAAAAACAGGTGTAAAAATGCTAGTAATAACTGACATAATATTATCGGATGCAAATAAAAAGTGCACAAATGTTGTTCCTGAAAGTAAAATGCAACTAATAATCTGACCTGATACGAGATGAGCAGGGATGCGGTCAGTGAGTAAGTCGACCACCAGGATTCTGCTGGTGACGAACAGCACGCCTCCCTCAGTGTAAACATTATAGCGCTCAGCGCTCAGCACGTCGCTGGTCACTGTCCTGGGCAGGTGGGTCACACCCTCCACTCGCAACTGCTCCGTGAAAAACTCCTGAGAAGGGAGGACAAGAGAAAAGAACGTATTTAGTTAAACCTGCTCTAAGTATCTTTACACATTGGATGCAACAAGAGATTCATGTAAAACCCTGAATTTCAACAACTATGAGTCATATTAAAAGACTGTAATATCTTTTCTCTGTAAAGTCCTCTTGCCAGACCACCACCTAGTGGTGTGGAAAATCCTAAACAGGTTTTTCAGTAAAAAATCTCTCTCTCAATTGCTAGTGTTAAACACGAACTGTGCACCAAGTTATTACTTTAGTTTAATAAACATCTTAAAAATACATTTAAAGACAGATGCTTAGGCTTGGCGAGGGTTAACTTAGGTCTTGTAATAAAATGTTTACATTCTATTTGTGCAAGCAATATGCAAGTCAAAATAAAATGCAACAATTTGAAAATTAAATGAAAATGAATACAATATATCAAAGACTGTTAACCTGTTGACAATATTCAAATGTTAAATCAAATTAAAAAAAACAATAATTTTCCTAATTATTCAAGTCACAATACAAATAAAATGTTCCAACCATCTGGAAAAAAAAAGAAAAGAAAAATGTAATTTCTAAAGACGTAACGTGCTCTACAGTGGAGAATATTAAATATATATATATATATAT
>CALSCE010000091.1:18452213-18463791 GCA_943593645.1 Bovichtus variegatus
TAATATATATTGTGGAATTATCGTTTTAATAAAGTCCCAGGTGGGCTTCCATACCGCGCCCTAAAATCGCTACCTAGCAACGGGCACGTGATGAAGCCTTCATAAGACCCATGTTAGGTAGCTCGTGTTAACCTCGCGCTGCGTGTTCCTCACCTGTTCAGGTGTGGTTGTGTTCAGCAGAAGCACCAGGCTACCCTGCTCTGAGTAAACCCGCATGAACTGCAGCAGGATGCGGTCTATCCCCATGCCCTCCGCCGCCACCAGCAGCCCGTCACAGCCGAACAGACTCAGAAACATCTCGGTCTCAAACTCCAGCAGCGGCTCCGCCATGTTGGCGGCACAGGAACACCGGAACCACCAAGTCCTCTGTCACTCCCGGCGATAAAAGTGAGCTAAAAGCGACAGAAGTCTGTGGACAGACACTAGTAGGCTGCGCGCGTCTGTTGTTCAATGTTTTGAAGTTGCACTTCCGGTCACGTGATTGTAAACGTGGGAGTGAGCGTGACGTTTGAGACCAAGAGCGCCCTCTGGCGACATGGAGGATTACAGCAGGTGAAACCACGCATTACACCATGATTTATTCTGACAATTAAAGTCGTGCTTTGAGTCTCTTTCTATCTTTATCTCTTTGTCAATATATCCTTTTCACAATATCATAACAATGTGTGAGATTGCAGAACAGACCTTAAATCAGGGGTCTCCAACCACCGGGCCGCGGACCAGTACCGGGCTGTGGATACCTTGGTACCGGGGCGCACAGAAAGAATAAAACGTTTGTAAAGCCAAGCTTTTTTCATGAAAATTACGGGGTTTTTTTTACTTCCAAGCTTTTTTTCATGAAAATTACGTTTTGTTTGTTTTTTTACTTAAAGATTTTTTCTGTGAAAATTAAGTATTTTGACATCCAAGCTTTTTTCAGGAAAATGAAGTTTTTTTGACAACCAAAATTTTTCTTTTTTTTTTTTCACATCCAAGCTTTTTTCAAGAAAATTAAGTATTTTTTCACATTCAAGCTTTTTTCATTAAAAAAAAAATGTGAAGTATTTTTTCACATTCAAGCTTTTTTCATGAAGAAATTTCATGAAGAATTTGAAATTTCATAAAACCACTTAGCAATAAATCATACATCATTCATTGGATTAAAGCATGAACACCATGCATCTAAATTCTGTTTTTAGAGGCATTTTCTTCCTGACAAGAAGAAAAATCAATAAGACCTTGTAATGTGTTGGCATCAAACAGCACATTTAAAGTTATCTAATATCATATCAAAATAGCTGTTTTTTGGATGCATCAGTGTAATGATGTCAGCAAACCTACTCAAAGCGGTCAATCACTAATCCACTTTCAGTTAACTGAAACACACTAATTCACTACCAAACAATGAAACGAGCCCAGATATTCTGGGTACGGCGCCAATAGCTGTTTTATTGACAGTATTAGCGTGTTTTCGGGTGGATTATTCCTGTAATGCACCGACAGGAACAGTGCTGTAATGTGCTTGCATAACAAAGCCTGCCAGCTGGGCTTTGTAAAACTCACTGTTGTGTCAGCCCACATTTCTCTGCCGTGAGAGAGGAGGGGACCAGAATAGGTCTGCGCTCATGAACGACAGCAAAGGAGCAGGCCGATGCTGAGCCCACCACACACACACACACACACAAATCACAGAGGTTTTGTTGCACAGATGCATGGACATGACTCATCATAGTTGTGAGACTTCAGGCTTGAATTTAGCCACTTTGATGTTTACATCTGTCGCTCACGCGCTGTGATGCACGGACTCCGTGTGGAGCCAGATTATATAAAACTACACCCTTGAGTGGGACTCATTATAACGAGTGATCTGAAACAATATGTTCAATCTTTCTTTCCAGTCTGTCCTACTCTGCAAAGTTAGTTAAGTTATCCTTGAAGTGACACTCTGTGTGTGTGTGTGTGTGTGTGTGTGTCGATTGAATCTGTCAGGAAAACTAATTTCTTTTAATATCCTGCCTTTGAATAAATGAGGGGTGAAGGACTGCAGCAGAAATGAAGTACGTGTATTAATTAAAACTCATATTTCTGTGACTCTTCCAATCACTAATGAATTTCATTAATGCTGCCAACAAGTGAAGGAAGAGTAGCCTAATATGGAAGGTCTTATGTGGCGGAAAATAATTACTATATGGCCAAAGATGTGCGGCCTGTCCCTCACCTCAACACCTTTGCATGGACTGGAATGCAGACGACAAGCCAGGCCTCAACACTTGTGTCTGCAGGGGGGGGGGGTAACATAAAGGGCCTTCAAAGTTCACTTCCAGTAGAGAAAACGAGATGAAGTGCACTAACGTGTGCAGTTAAATCGAGAAAACGCGATGCAGTGCCCTGGAGAAAATGTCAAGATCTTTTGAATTATAATAGAATGTTATTTTGAGTCTCTTAAATTTATAACAAATATGCAAAACATTTTAAAGATTTAAAATGTACTCAGATATGGTTGTCTGAAGAAGTCTGCCATCAGAATTATTTTTATTTTCATTTTTTTAGTTATTTATTTTTTATATTATTATTATTATTATTTTTATTATTACTATTATTATTATTTTTCTTCTTCTTCTTCTTCTTCTTCTTCTTCTTCTTATTATTATTATTATTATTATTATTCCTTTATTCTTTTAATTGAAATAGTATGTCTGATTATTTTTGTACAGTCTTATAAAAAAAAAAAAAAAGGTTTTGGGGGATTTTATTTCAAGGCTAAAATCCCAAAAAAGCAAGAAAAGTGTCTCAGAAAATAAAGTGAAACACTTCTCCAAAATATCTTTGACAGCCACAATCACAGCTCGACGACTATGTTTCTTGTCCCATCCAGTTGATTTTGAAAGTGATTCATTCGCTAAATAAAGACAACATTTCTCCGGCTGCACAGCAGATCTTTCTCACAGCACAACAACAATATTGAACAAGTGACTCCTGGAGGATGAAGTGTTGCACTGCCATGAACAAGCCTATAGAGAGCAGTGCAGCGCTGTGTTCTGCTCACACCTCACTACAGACGGGTTTACCTCTGGGGTGATGTGTGTGTCCAGCTTCTTCTGCAGCTTAATGTCAGGATGAAAACATGAAGCATGGGATGGAGCGGTAACACGTCAACATCAGGACCGACAAGAGAGAGAAAAGCAGCATAATTAATTCTGCTATTTTTACACTTTCATGGTACACGAAATTGAATCAAATGATGCATAAATGGACTTCGAGGAACTGGGATGCGTCCCACGGAGCGAGCGTCAGGTCGGTTGCCTCATCACGTGAAGGATTGCGGCGTAAACTGCTCATCCGCTTCTCTTCGCACCATGCGAGATGAGTAAAAGGTTTGGCAGCTGATGTGCATCCTGATATCATGGATGGTGTGGCATTATTGCAAATGAGAGGAGAACAGCTTGAAATTGATGGCAGGCTGGAGGATAAAATAAGACTAGATATTTAACACTGCCTGCCTGGCTGCAGTGTAGGAGGTAAAGAGAGAGAGGGAAGAGAAAACAGCTGAAGGCCCGATGCATTCCTGCAGCCCTCATTAGGAGGAGAGTGGAGCAGCAGGGTTTTGTTGTAAATGGAGGGCTAAGCCTGAGAGCCAACTAGGCTCTAAGGGCCAAACTCGACGCCTCCGGAGGTTAACACACACACACACACACTCTTTAAAGGAATAGCTCAACATTCTGGGAAGTACGCTTAAACGCTTTTCTTGCCCAGAGTTAGATTAGAAGGTCACATGGCGTTCTCATGTTTGTACGTGAGATATGAAGCGAGAGCCAGAAGCCGGTTAGTTAAGCTTGGCACAAATACTGGAAACATAACATACTGGGGTATAAAGGGAGTCTGGCTCTGCACAAAGATAACAACATATACACTAATTGATATTGGTAAAGAAAATAGAATATATATATATATTTTATGGGCGGGTTGTGGGGCCTGACTTTCTTAGTCTATAGTCAGCTTTCCATCCAAATGTGTGGCAAGTTTTAACCGAATTTCGAGAAAATCAGCAAATGGAAATGAAACATGAGGACTTAATTGAGAAAAATACAATTCAAACCATGTAGCAGGGACTCGTGGATTTTGATTTAGTGATTTGCAGGTGAAAAGAAGTCTATACTGTACTTCATTTCTTGAAACAAAAGTGTAAATTCAATGGTATTTCCATTATGACAATAACTATAGCCCAAAGAGTTATTGTGCGGGTCTCGTCATTCCTTCAAGCCAGATTCAAATCCTAAAACCAAAGAGCAGCTCTGCCAAAACACAGCAACACAAGAGGGAGAACATGATCTTTTTGGTTGAGGCTTTTGGAAAGGTTTTTGTAACTACTGTGAAGCAAATGACCTCCCTTCAAACACTGCGTGGACTATTTTTCCAATAATATCAGATATACACGTCGCTGTTCTCGTGTGTGATTAAAGTGCAAAGGGGCCAAAAACTCTTAGACTGCACCTCAGGTTGACCCAACCAACTCAGGGTCAAATACTGAAAAGCATGACTCACTGAAAGCCTTTTAGTGCTAAGAGCAGTCACAAATTTAGAAAACTGCGAGCGGAGCTGAGTTTCAGAGAACATAAATGTGCTCCAGCCCAGCACAGAAGATGGCTGCTGCAGGATCGACATGTAAAGCATTTCAGGCCGTCATGAACCTTGTTACTCCAACAAGCAGAATGTGACTAAAGATTACAGTGCTTGGAAATGGCAGAGTGGTGCCTGCATGTTCACAAATTGGGATTATTACAGAACACCCTCCGTACACTGAAATATAGATGAGAGAGGAGCATTTTGGCACTCAGAGCTGGGTCAAGAAGCACCAGTCAAGCAGGCCCTGTAACGCTCATCCATGATGACACACAGAAGTCATTTCTCTGTTTACGTAATGGTGGGAGCTGATTACCAAAAGCAAAGAGACCTACGTTTTTCCAGGGCTGCAATTTGCATATATTATCAGTGACAAAACAAGGGAGTAAACATTATAGCAGAGAAGAAAAAGCACTCTCTCGTGGTCGAACACAGCGTGCAAAAAGAAGCAAGAGGGGAAATGACAAAAAAATAATAATAAAAACTTCCATTGAAGCAAATGTATGGCTTTTATAAGAGGCATGAACAAGGCTTGCGGCCTGTCACATCCACTTTAGCAAATCACTGTGACAGAGGATGCCAATAAACGGGAGGGGAATGTGGCATTTGTGAGAAAAGATGAGAACAAGGAGCAGAGGGGGGAGCTGAGGGAGAGGAAAAGACAATAACAGAAAGTGAAGGAACGAGTCACTGAGAGACAGATAAACAAATTTTTCTTCCCTGTAATGTTTGGCGAACCAGCACAATGGCTGGCTTTGTCAAATGGGCATATTAGATGAATAATTCAAGGCTGGCTGGCAGGCTGGAGGTTCAGAGGCTGGTGTCAGGAGGTGACAGGGGAGACATGTTACCGGCCGGAGTGGATGTCAGTGACGCATTAGAGGGAATGGCTGCTACGTGTTTGTGACAATGTTTGGTGAGAATATGAGAAACAGATACAGAGCGAAGACGGGACAGTGTGTTTGTGAAAGCGGGCACTGACAGAGAAATGCCCACACTGCAGAGGGGCTCGATCTGTTAGCGTATCTCACTCAGCGCAAGTCGTGAGCGAGCAACTGTTTTCGTAGTGTTTTTCCTCCAAGGCTCTCGGTTTCCCTCCGTCTAATAACCAATAAACCCTAAACCCCGACAGGATCCGAGGCCCGTTATCGACCGGCAGAGCTCAAATCCACAGCGCTGCCACTTCCTGGACCAGAGATAGAGAGGCGAGGCAGAACAAGAGAGAACCAAAGGAGAGAAGCAGAGATCAAGGCAGCTCAAAGGCTGATTTGATCCTGGAGAGGCGATCCAGTCTCTCCGTGGTGGGGAGGAGAGGCGTGCGAGTTTGAGTTTGTGCTCGTCTTGAATTTAAAACCTTAGTTTAGGCGTTTATGCTTTCACATTTACAGCTTCTTGACATCGAGGGAGTTGAAGGCTACGATATTGAACTTCTTGCCTAGAAGCGGGGAACCCTCCTCCGCCTCAGCTGAAAACTCCTACAGTGCTGCTGTGAGAGGATTGAGAACAATCTTTTTTAACTCTGTGTTCATTACAGTGACGGCTTCTGGACGTGGTTAGTGTAGCGCAAACACTGAAAAAAAGGCACCAATGTGTCCAATCTGCATTTTACTTATTGGTCAAAGAATAAGCTAATTACGGACAATTATTGACTTAGTTGAGTTGCTATAATTTTACATTTTCAAGCTACTCTGCATTTTAAACATAAAGTGCTAACAGAGGACCAGGCTAGTTCTTGTTAGCATGAAATGCTAATGCTGAGTTGGTCTAAGTAAGCCCATACCTCACATTTAATAGCCACTTTAAATCGGGTAATATCCACGTCAGTGCCCTTAGGTAGCCTAATTGTCGGACGAGATATTTTTTAGTCGCCCACAGTCGTTGTAACATCTGGTAATTAAAGTTGAAATCCAACATTCCTTTGCGGCTTCAGCAAGTACCGTTAGCTTGCTAGCTCGCTGGCTAGTTAAGCAACCCAAAAGCACATTTAAGATCGTACAGTTACACCATCTGCTCACCTCCACGGTTGTATTTTCTGCACTGGTATCACCCCAACAGATACTATTAAGCCCCGGTACCATGGGTGAATTATGAGCGATGGGCCCCTGGGCACAGACATTCACATGTTTATAGTTGTTTAGCCTCTTTTTGTTGTTGTTTTGTGTCTCTTTGTAGTCATTTTGTGTCTCCCGTGTCTTGTGTCTTCCTGGTTGATACGTGTCTCAGGTGACATTTTTGTAGGTGAAGGCCAGTGGGGCCCCTGACACTCCGGGTCCCTGGGCCCCTGACACTCCGGGTCCCTGGGCCCCTGACACTCCGGGTCCCTGGATGCATGGTACACCGTCACAGGTGTTTTCACTTTATCTAACAAGACCTCTAATTAGGACTGTGCTGACACATACAGATTGTACTCTACTCTACGTCACCATATACACGATAGATCTCAAAATAATTTTTTCCGTGGATGACACCTGAACTCAGCAAACACAGGTATACAAACTATTAAAATGAATCATTGCTTCACACTACGCGGCACACTCTCGTGGTTTACTGGCAGATGTGAGGAGAAGGAAGCCGTCGTTAATGTTATTAGTTACACTTAGTGCTTTTCTAATGACTTAACGACAAAGGTCGAGGACAACTTGCACTTATTAGCACATGGAGTCTGGTGATTTCACACAATTCCCAGAATAGCTGAACCTAACCGGCCAGAACGACGGAAAGTACCTGTGTGGGTGTACAGCTCCGAGGGTTTTTTGTTTTTTTTTAATCTATATTTATATATAAGGCAATCAGCAGTGAGAGACATCAGGAGTCAGCTTCAGTGAAAACAGTTGAAAGTGATGTTTTGCTTTATCTTTCGTTCATGAGCCTGTAATTACCTTGGAGGCTCAGCAGGTTGGCTAATTAACTTTAGTGTATCGGCCTACAGTTTACGGCTGATTTGAATTCAGGTCAGCTAGGCTAACCGGCTATCGCAGCTACGTAGCGTTTAATGTGATTATCGAGACTCTGCTCTCCTGGGGGGGATGAGAGATTGTGTCAAAGTTCAAATGGAAAACATCTTAAGACTAGTTTGCTCTCATTTTGACCTACCAGAAAGCTCAGGAGTGCGTAAAAGAAGGGCAGCTGGGAGAGTGATGCAAGGTCTGGATGAAGCCGAGAGTCAGTGGAGGTGCTAGCACGGAGTGAAGGTTTAGCTAATGCGTTTGCGAGGCATTAACACTAATTCCGATCCATGCACACAAAGAAGTACACACCTCTTCTTATAAAAGCCAGATAGCTGTCAAGCGTCTGATGCGGTAAATCAAAGGCAAAGGAGGATTTCAAACATTAGCATTCCTCCATAATTCCTCCTAATCCAAACACTAACACAACAGTAGGAAGTTCAATCTAATTGAGAAGGGGATGAAAGCCAAGGATATCCTGTGTGGGAAAATACATCTGGATTAATTAGTATTGTTGTGGCAGAGTATGTGTGTTTGGTTGTACAGCTACTTGTAAGTGTGTGCCAAAATGGGCCTGCGTCGCGGTGTGTGTGCGCGGGCGTGTGTTTGTGCGCTTGACAGTACGCGAGAGGGTAATTGTTACTGTATTATATCCTATATGTGGAGCCGCCACCTCATCAGTGACATAAGAAGCATGTGTGATTGGATTTTCCTGTTTTAATCACTCCGCCTCTATTTTTGCTTATGGTGTTGAAGCCTGTCTAATTACAAGGACGGATTAAATTTGAGTGTCAACATGTTAAAGGCATGCAATCACGGCCATAAACACGCAGAAGGGGAAATCTGGAGGCATCACTTTAAACGAATCAATCCCATGGGAGTGTTTGCGTGTGTACTTGTATCCTTGTGAGGACCACGCTCATGTGAGTGCCTGCATATCAACACAAAACCTGCTAAATGTTATTAATTATTGTACAAAAATAAAAAGCCCTCGACTAAAAAATGGGTTTCTTGCCTGATGGTATTTTCTTAACTTTAACCAAGTTACCGAAACCTAACCAGACACTCGTATGAGTAATGACGCGTGTAATTTACGCTGAATAAAAAGTTATCCAGCACCCACCTACTGTTCTATGAGTGGTCAAGTTGGAGTAAATTACAATTAAATATGATGTGGTTACCTTGATTAATGGACCAGCTAATGTGAGGTCAAGAAAATAGTTCAACTAAAAAAGGAATATTATATATTAATATATATTTGCAACAACGCCTGATCGTGGATTTGTTCTACATTCTTTTCAAAAGTAAGAGTACATGCTTGGTATTCAGTTTTTTTAATCTGGTATTATTATTTCAATATGTGTGAGTGCACCGATGTGTTCTGTTTGTCCAAGTTCCTGTTGAGCGATGTTCCACCCCACTGTCGGGGATGAGTATGATAGGTCCATATGTACATTAAGCCTGGGCTCTTCATCTTTTTTATCCTTCTTGGAGAAACTAAAGAATATTAATATTTAGAATGATCGCTGCATTGCCTCGCCCCGCAGGCGCTTTCAGCGATGCGCGGCACGTCGACACCCGTCACTTTAGTGCGTTGTTAGACTGCATCTTGGGTGCTAATGTTCCCGTTGAAATGGCTCCATTAGTGTCGAATCTCACAGTAATGACATGCAGATGGGTCGTCGTGCGCCAAAGCCAGCTAACAGTTGTGACAGGGGAAGTTGACTGACAGGTGGGAAGGCAAAATGTATAGCTGCCTCTTCACTGTTTGTGTTTATTTATGTATGTGTGAAGAAAATGTACCATATTTGCCAGCATCTCTACGTGCAGGTGTGCATGTGCAGCCATGTGGGAGCCTCGAGAGTGTGTGTGCTTATCATCGTGGTTGTGTATGGGTGGTAGCATGTGAGTGTGTGTGTGTGTACATGCATTAGAGGGAGAAAAAGTGTGTGTTTGTGTGCGTGCTGTCTCCTCTCAGGGGATAGCAGGCGGCTCAGAGACGTGTTCACTTCTATTCAGCTGTTACACTCTGCTGCTCCTCGGGGGTCTTATAGAAGCGACGCAGCGGTGAGCGGGGACTGTTGTGATGACATTGGGAAATGGCCGCTATGCAACAACCACAAATTGCTCTGCTGGCTAAAAGAAACTTTAAGTTGGTTAGCGATGGCCCGCAGGAACTGTGAACTTTGAAACTCAGTGAGCATAATCAAACTTCCACAATGTGAAATACACCTGACTCTGCTGCGGCAGGTTGATGAAAAAAGACTGAAATAAGGAATAACATGTTTCTGGATAATGATGCAACCCTTCTTCTGGGTCTGAAAAGTTGTCTGTTTCAACTTTAGATGAAGATTCGGGACAAAATCCAAAACTGGCTTTAAAATGTTAGCAAACAACTTGCAAAACAATTAGTATTTTGAGCTATTAGATAGTAGCCTTATTGTGCCTTTTTGTAATATAACTAGTGGTTCCCATCAGAAATTCCCAATGCAAACCATCTTTTAGCCAATGGTTTCCGTCTTCAGGCTCATAACAATGGAACATTAGCACCATAGCTAACTATACGTTAGCAGAAAATAACCTTCTGAAAGCTTCCTTTGTTCATGTTAATTTAAACACTTTTTTTTGTGTGAAAATACTGAGATCTTAAACATGGCTCCAATAGCTCCTCAGTATGTGGCCTTCCTGGCAACTGAGCTAACTTTAACATGTAACTGTGGTGTTGTGATCACAGGATTCGCAGGAGACACACATCACATGGACGCAAATTACGCAGAACTGTTGCATACTGGCGTTCGTCTTACAGAGCCAGAAATATTTCTGGTGTATGATGCCTCAGACGTCAATGTGCAGAAATGATAACGCTTCTCGAGTTAGGGCGCCATCCATCCTTATGCTCTTGCGAACGTAGGCGCACTTGCAGCTTCCTCACAAACATAGCTTTCATGTTCACACACACACATGTAGTGAAACACACACACACGCGCACACAGTTGGTGGGCGCCAGTAGCTCGGTCCATCGGGACTTGGCTTGGGAACCGGAGGGTCGCCGGTTTATGTCCCCGGACGTACCAATTATGGAGTGTAGACTGGTACTTTGAGAGGTACCAGTTCTCCTCCTGGGCACTGCTGAGGTGCCCTTGAGCAAGGCACGGCACCCCCACACTGCTCCCCGGGCGCTGATGATGTGATATATTATCTGCCCACTGCTCCTAATACAAGGACGGGCTAAATGCAGAGTCTACATTTCACTGTGTGCTGTGCCATGTGCATGTTGTGACCATTAAAAGAGGATTCAATTTCCATTTGGTGGGCGCAGGTGCTCCTTGTTGTCCTGACGAACCACTCCTGTCTCTCTCCGCCTCTCAGCCACTACACTCACATCCTGTGTGTAGGTAAATAACAGCATTCAGCCATTTTTAGTCAGCAGGTGGCTTGTTGTTGGGGAGGTTGTGTTCCACGTACAAACAAACTGTTGAAACAATCTTCCATCTTCACTTTGAGAGAGTGGGAGTCCAGTTGGTGGTGGTGTGAAGAACAGTATTGTGGGTAAATGTCACAGAGAGCCTTCTGTTCCATATCTGACTAAGTGAACAAAAAGATCCACGGGCATATCCACCACTTTGTCTGCTCGAACAACATGCAGAGAGAACAAGTCTCAAGTCGAGGATTTCTGCAGAGTAATGACAGTCAATGTCATATTTTCAGCTCTAAGACACACACGCATGATGCAACTGCTGTGCAACTATTAAAAGCTTTTTCTAAATGTTTCATGGACAAAACATCTTCACACATTTTCATTTTTTCACAAGTTCAGGTACAGCACAGCGCGGTATATCTCTCTATTCTGTTGGCACCATGGATTGATTATTGAACGGGCCTAATGGGCACAGGCCCGGGGGCCCGGGGGCCCAAAGTGTCAGGGAGCCTCTGGCCTTCACTTACAAAATGTCGCTCAAAGAGACCAGGGAAGAGACACAAAAAGACCACAAAGAGACACAAAAGGACCACAAAGAGACACAAAAACACTACAA
>CALSCE010000091.1:18463801-18477435 GCA_943593645.1 Bovichtus variegatus
GGGACTACAAAGAGACACAAAAACACTACAAAGAGACACAAAAGGACCACAGACACAAAAACACTACAAAGAGACACAAAAGGACCACAAAGAGACACAAAAGGACTACAAAGAGACACAAAAGGACCACAAAGGGACACAAAAGGACCACAAAGAGACACAAAAGAGACACAAAAGGACTACAAAGAGACACAAAAGGACTACAAAGAGACACAAAAGGACTACAAAGAGACACAAAAGGACCACAAAGAGACACAAAAGGACTACAAAGAGACACAAAAACACTACAAAGAGACACATAAACACTACAAAGAGACACAAAAGGACAACAAAGAGACACAAAAGGACTACAAAGAGACACATAAACACTACAAAGAGACACAAAAGGACTACAAAGAGACACAAATAGACGCACGATGACTATGAAAAAGGACAAAAACATCGACAAAGAGACACAAAATGACTACAAACCTATTTTTTGTTTCATAGCGCCACTGACGGCGGACTTCTCTCACGAAATCTTGTTTCCACTCAGGATTAGGAATAGTTCCTGTCCAGATGTGCACGCCAAGGTAAGACAAAAGGTTTGCATTCATTCAGTCAAACATCGTGGTGGTTTACACCTGGCAGAGATCTGTGCACTTTTCTAGTTGTGAAGACATTTCAGTCATCGACTGATGACTTTGACACCTACAGAGCCGCTCGCATTGGCAAAAATGGGTGAAATAGGTTGAAGGTCATAAAATAGATTTCAGCTTTTTTTAGGATGAAAATTCAGTGCGATGGTTGATGTGTCAGCGGGCTGCTCTCCTGAAAGGTCAGTGGTTGGCCACAGAACAACACCTTTAGATGTCTCCAGCGGGGTGGGCAGCATTATGTCATGGTTAGGTTCCTCTTCGGGATGCTCTCCGCTTTAATTCTGACATTTCTTGTCAAAAACGTTTCCCTGGGATTCAAATGAGAAGAAAAAAAAAGAAGGTTTTTAGTTCAAGCAGGGAGACAATTATCATTTTAATTTTCTCATCACACCCGGTCTCCACCTCTCAATTATTATCCAGTGAACTCACTTAGTTATGTTCACGTACTTTTCTGTCAGCCATGATTAAACTCTCTCACATGTTGTGTCACCACCGTCTTCCCCCGCCACTGATTCTTGGGTTTGATGGAGATGTAAGAAAATCTCACAAATGTGTTTGGGAGATCGCCGGTCAGTCAAAAAGTCTACAGACAAATCGTGACTATTTAATGTAAAATATAGACGTATTTATGTATAAATATGAGATTATTTACTGGCATAATGCAACAGTTGGGATACATCTATGACCAGTCAGACTATGTGTGACTTGTGCTTATTTTTGACCCCCTGAATGCTAGAATCATCCAAACATGCTCCATCTTGGCAAGCGAGTGAGGAGCGCTGAACCCCGCCAGCTCTCCCAGTCTGTCTCGCTGGCTGCAGGCCCAGAGGGCAGGGCACAGGGATGGATGGGCCTGTCGCCGGCTCTCCGCTGCCCAGATGGCTCGCTCTGTCAGTGGGCTCACTACCAGGAGGGGTGGCGCCCTGACGTCAGGCCATGATTGGATACGCCAACTTTCATTTGCTTCCCCCCAACACCTGTGGACTGTGTGGAGAAATGAAGAGGTGGTGGTACTAGAGCCTGGCTGAGTGTGTGTGTGTGTGTGTGCATGTTGTTGTACTCTAGAGGCAATTCAAGTTCAATAATGATAGTTTTAATACTTGCAGGGTGAGAAAAGTTATTGGATATTAATGGCCATTTTGGCTGAGATTTGTTTGACTTGGATTTGACAAGACGATCTCGCCACAAGGTCAATTTAGTAGCTAATCTGGAGCTTTTTTATCAGATCACACCATCTTCCTCAGCAGATGGAGTCTGCTCAGTTGCCATGAAATGCTAGATGTTCAGAAATCATTTTCTCTGGCAACTTTAAAGCTGCTATACTCGTCAGTTTTACATCAACAATGGATGAAGTCGAATATGTGTAATGTGGAAGGGGCAGCTTGTAGTTAGAGACCCACAGAGAACTAGAAGGCGCTCATTATGTTATTGTTTGACGGTTGCAACTTTACTGTTTTGGTGAGTGGTGAGAATAAACCAGTAGCAGGAGTTTAAATGAAAAAGCTCTCAAAACGTACCTACCTGGCCAGCACCAAATGGCAAACAGACAAAGTTAGTGACCTGCTGGTGGCCACAGACCCCCTTCACACCTACCTCGCTTGGTCTGGATATTCTGACTTTTTTTTCGTTGATTCTTATCAAAATTACAGGTGTGAAACCTCCCCTGGAACACTGGGCAGGCCAATTAGCTGAACCTTCGTCCGGCAAGAAAAGCGTTGTCTCTGTCCGGATCAAATTGAACCATGGTTCATTTCAACTGTGAACACATTTTATTGGATGGTTCGGACTTTCGGACCAATTACAGGAAGCTCTACCAGGCTAGAACTAGCGACAAATCTGTGTCTGTGTCGCCGCACCTTATAACTAATTCAATTGGCACAACACAATATGATACTGTCAACTATAAAACTTCCAAAATTCTCCTCCTGCTGCCTTGATATTCTCCCTACAGGCTTTTTCAAAAGTCAACTCCTTTCTTCTCCCAAGTTATTTCCCACAGGCCCTAAAATCTGCAGTTATTAAGCCACACTTTAAAAAGAACAACGTTGACAACTCACTAGTGAACAATAAAGTCAATTTTTAAAAACTGATTAGCACCCTTGTGGCCCTAAACAATTGTTTTGATGTTTTCCAGTCAGGATTTCGACCACACCACAGCACCGAGACTGATCTTGTTCAGGTCTTGAATAACATTCACTTAAACACAGATTTTGAAAAAGTTTCAGTCTTGGTATTATTAGATCCTAGTGGATCTAAGTCCCAGACCGGACAACTGCGAGGGACTTAAACAACTGGTAATTACACATCTGAGCGTACAAAATTGACGTGGAGTTCCCCAAGGCTCCATCCTCGGACATCTTCTCTTTCACATCTACATGTTCCCACTAGCTCAGATTATAGAAAACAACTGGATATCTTAACATAATTATGCATTATTATTACTATATGCTTTTTTATATAAGCATTGAACAAATCAGTGGTTGAATTTGGAAACTTTTTTGTTCAATTAAACAAAGATAAAACTGAAATAATTCTTTTTTTGGACACAAAGGAGAACGACAAAAAGTCAGCGCTCAGCTTCAGTCGCAACCGTTAAAAAGCACAAAGCAAGGCAGAAATCTTCAATTCCTACATTAAATCAGTTACAAAATCAGGCTACTTAAGAACATATCAAGAATTAAAGGACTCATGTCTCAGCAGGATTTAGGAAAACGTGCGTTTGTATTCAGTAGGTTTAGCAACATAATACATTTCTGATTACATTGATGATGCTGTGGTATAAACCGTACAGGTCTCTCAGTTCAGTCTGGGTCAGGTCTGCTTACTGTCCCCAAAGTCGAAACTAAACACAGAGAATCAACTTTGAGTTTGTATGCACCACTAGCTTTTATTAAATTAACCTTGGGACTACTTATCATGAACTGTAACTGCACTGCAATTTATATTCTCCTGTCTTACTCTATTTTAGCTGATTTATGTCTTATTTCTCATCTTTTATTTATTTTATTTGACTCTTAAATGCTATTCAAATGTTTTACATATCTTTGTATATTGTGTTTCTTTTCTTAGCACCTTGATGTCTTATGTAGAGCACTTGGAATGACCTTGTTGTTGAAAGGTGCGATACAAATACACTCGCTTTGCCTCGACTCCGGCATGATGTCATTTGAGTGAATCAAACAAAAGTGGATTCAGGTCCTCGGGCATTATTCTGCAGAAGATTTGTGTTTTTGTGAAATAACTTTCTCTATTCCAACATTAGGAACGGGAGTCCTAACTCATGGAGCATGTAATTTAACTGCCTCAGCTGTCATTACTTTGAGTTTGAACACTTTGATGGACCGTGGAGGAAAGGCGGAGAACATCCTAGTGGTCTTTTGAAACTGGCTGCTTCACCTACATGGGCTGTTTTTCCTCACATACCCACTCATGTAGCCAAAAATATCTGACTGTCAAATTGATCTTTCCACCATCTAATGATAACTTCTTGGATTCCATTAGGAACCAAAACACTCACAAAAACATGAAACAAGCTCCTTTTTTTTTTGCATCTCTCGTGGAAATATTCCCTCATGCTATCACTTTGTACACAAGCCTCTCATGTACGTTCAAAAGTAGGTGACCTAACACCCGTGTCCCCTACATGTACTTGAAGTGCACACTTGTATGAGGAAAAACACGAGTTTCGTGGACTCTGCACCCTGGCAGCTGATGAAAGTGTTGCTGAGAGACGCGTGTGTCTTTTATGGGTGTGTGTGTGTGTGTGTGAAGTTGTGTGTTTATGTAACACGTGTATGTCTTCATTTTTACGCGTGTAAGCACTGGGGGGGGGACTACAACAGCGCTTTGGATCAATAAACAGGAACTAGCTTTCATCTGTCACAGTAGAATAAATCTCCTGCAGGAACTGAGCTGAGAGCGAAGGCCACGAAGCTGACCTCAAGTCTGTCCAGAGAGCTGCCATCGTGTGAGGGCTTTTTATTTTTTTATTTATTTATTTCTAACCCATTTGTACTGAGGCCCTGACAGGCAGGTGAGAAAAAAAATTCTGGTGATGTGTGATCTAAAGTGTTTTCTCTCCTGTGTTTAAGAACAGGTGAAAAAAGAAAATGTAATCTGTGAAACAGTTGGGGAAAACAAAGTGCTGCCAGGCGAAAACATAAAGTTTGGACATGGTTATTTTTTTTAAATTACTTTTTTTTTTCCATCTGTGAAAACAGTAACGTTTTTGCAGGTGATTTTTTTTTTTTTTGTAATTGTTTGTTGTTGTAATCCCCTCCGAGAACCATCACCTTACCGTGGTGGAGGGGTTTGGGTGCTCCTATGAACCTGAGGGCTGTGTTGTCGGGAGCCTAGTGCTCCTGGTAGGGTCTCCCATGGCAAATTGGTCTCAGGCGAGGGGCCAGACAAAGAATGGTTCAAGAACCCCAATGGAAGAACAAAAAAGAGGAGGTGTGACCCTGCCCGGAGGAAGCCCGGGGCCCCCGTCTGGAGCCAGGCCTGGAAGGGGGGCCCGTCAACGAGCGCCTGGTGGCCGGGTTTGCCACGGAGCCCGGACGGGCATAGCCCGAAAAAGCAACGTGGCACCCCCCCCCTCTCCATCATGTGGGCCTACCACCCGCAGGAAGAACCGTTGGGGTCGGGTACATTGCCAGACGGGTGGCAGTGAAGGTCGGGGACCTCGACGGACCAGACCTGGGCGGCAAAGGCTGGCTCTGGGGACGTGGAACGTCACCTCTCTGTGGGGGAAAGAGCCGGAGCTTGTGCGGGAGGCGGAGCGCTACCAGTTAGATCTGGTTGGGCTCTCCTCTACGCACAGTCTCGGTTCTGGAACCGTACTCCTGGATAGGGGTTGGACCTTATTCTTCTCTGGAGTTGCTCAGGGTGTGAGGCGCCGGGCGGGTGTGGGGATACTCACAAATCCCCGGCTGAGTGCCGTTACGTTGGAGTTCACCCCGGTAGACGAGAGGGTCGCCTCCCTACGCCTACGGGTTATGGGGGGGAAAACTCTGACTGTTGTCTGTGCATATGCACCGAACAGCAGTTCAGAGTATTCGGCCTTCTTGGAGACCCTGAATGGAGTCCTGTTGGGGGCTCCAGTAGGGGACTCCATAGTTCTACTGGGAGACTTCAACGCGCACGTGGGCAGCGATGGAGACACCTGGAGAGGCGTGATTGGGAGGAACGGCCTCCCTGATCTCAACCCGAGTGGTTGTTTGTTATTGGACTTCTGTGCTAGACATGGGCTGTCCATAACAAACACCATGTTCGAACATAAGGATGCTCATAAGTGTACATGGTACCAGAGCACCTTAGGCCGAAGATCGATGATCGATTTTGTAATCGTATCATCTGATCTGAGGCCGCATGTTTTGGACACTCGGGTAAAGAGAGGGGCGGAGCTGTCAACTGATCACCATCTGGTGGTGAGTTGGGTCAGGGGGTGGGGGAAGAGTCTGGACAGACCTGGTAAGCCCAAACGGGTAGTGCGGGTGAACTGGGAACGTCTGGAGGAGGCCCATACCCAAGAGACCTTTAACTCACACCTCCGGCGGAGTTTCTCTGGCATCCCTGTGGAGGTTGGGGGCATTGAGCCTGAGTGGTCAATGTTCAAAGCTTCCATTGCTGAAGCTGCGGCGGGAGCCTGCGGCCTCAAGGTCTTAGGTGCCTCAAGGGGCGGTAACCCTCGAACACCGTGGTGGACCGCGGTGGTCAGGGAAGCCGTCCGACTGAAGAAGGAGTCCTTCCGAGATATGTTATCACGGGGGACTCCAGAGGCGGTTGCAAGGTACCGACAGGCCCGAAGGGCAGCGGCCTCGGCTGTGACAGAGGCAAAGCAGCGGGTGTGGGAGGAGTTCGGAGAAGCCATGGAGAAGGACTTTCGGTCGGCACCAAAGTGCTTCTGGCGTACTGTCCGGCACCTCAGGAGGGGGAAGCGGGGAACCATCCAAGCTGTTTACAGCAGGGATGGAACACTGTTGACCTCAACTGAGGAGGTACTCGGGCGGTGGAAGGAGCATTTTGAGGAACTCCTCAATCCGACTAATACGCCCTCTTTGATAGAGGCAGGGCTGGAAGATTATGGGGGATCATCAGCAATTTCCCTGGTGGAAGTCACTGAGGTAGTCAAACAACTCCACAGTGGCAAGGCCCCGGGGATTGATGAGATCCGTCCAGAAATGTTGAAGGCTTTGGGTGTGGAGGGGCTGTCGTGGCTGACACGTCTCTTCAACATTGCGTGGAAGTCGGGAACAGTGCCTAAGGAGTGGCAGACCGGGGTGGTGGTTCCCCTGTTTAAAAAGGGGGACCAGAGAGTGTGTGCCAATTATAGGGGTATCACACTGCTCAGCCTCCCGGGTAAAGTTTACTCCAAGGTGCTGGAAAGGAGGGTTCGGCCGATAGTCGAACCTCAGATTGAAGAGGAACAATGCGGATTCCGTTCTGGCCGTGGAACAACGGACCAGCTCTTCACTCTCACAAGGATCCTGGAGGGGGCCTGGGAGTATGCCCATCCGGTTTACATGTGTTTTGTGGACCTGGAGAAAGCGTATGACCGGGTCCCCCGGGAGATACTGTGGGAGGTGCTGCGGGAGTATGGGGTGAGGGGGGCGCTTTTGAGGGCCATCCAATCCCTGTACGCCCAAAGCAAGAGTTGTGTCCGGGTTCTCGGCAGTAAGTCGGACTCGTTCCCAGTGGGTGTTGGCCTCCGCCAGGGCTGCGCTTTGTCACCAATCCTGTTTGTGGTATTCATGGACAGGATATCGAGGCGTAGTCGGGGGGAGGAGGGGTTGCAGTTTGGTGGGCTTGGGATCTCATCGCTGCTCTTTGCAGACGATGTGGTCCTGTTGGCATCATCAGCCTGTGACCTTCAGCACTCACTGGATCGGTTCGCAGCCGAGTGTGAAGCGGTTGGAATGAGGATCAGCACCTCAAAATCTGAGGCCATGGTTCTCAGCAGGAAACCGGTGGATTGTCTACTCCGGGTAGGGAATGAGTCCTTACCCCAAGTGAAGGAGTTCAAGTACCTAGGGGTCTTGTTCACGAGTGAGGGGAAAATGGAGCGGGAGATGGGCCGGAGAATCGGAGCAGCGGGCGCGGTATTGCACTCGCTTTACCGCACCGTTGTGACGAAAAGAGAGCTGAGCCAGAAGGCAAAGCTCTCGATCTACCGGTCTATCTTCGTTCCTACTCTCACCTATGGTCATGAAGGTTGGGTCATGACCGAAAGGACGAGATCGCGGGTACAAGCGGCCGAAATGGGTTTTCTCAGAAGGGTGGCTGGCTTCTCCCTTAGAGATAGGGTGAGGAGTTCAGTCATCCGAGAGAAGCTCGGAGTAGAACCGCTGCTCCTTTGCGTAGAAAGGAGCCAGTTGAGGTGGTTCGGGCATCTGGTAAGGATGCCCCCTGGGCGCCTCCCTAGGGAGGTGTTCCAGGCACAGCCAGCTGGGAGGAGACCACGGGGAAGACCCAGGACGAGGTGGAGAGATTATATCTCCACACTGGCCTGGGAACGCCTCGGGGTCCCCCAGTCAGAGTTGGCCAATGTGGCCCGGGATAGGGAAGTTTGGGGCCCCCTGCTGGAGCTGTTGCCCCCGCGACCCGACCCCGGATAAGCGGAAGAAGATGGATGGATGGATGGATGGATGGATGTTGTTGTAATATTGTTTTAATGCCTTGTATGTACTTTATCTCATTTGAAGTTGAGGCTTTTAGTCATATTTTGAATTTGGGGTAATGCACGTCAGCCTCTTGTGGCCGAAATGAGTATTACAACAACGCTCTTCATACTTAGTTTGGTAATTCTTATTTTTATTTTATTTTGCCAAATACTGCACCTTACCTCATCTTGTTGAATATTCATCATCTCAGCTCATCTTATTTGAAATGTTTCTACATCTTCTATCTTATCTTAAACACTGAGAAATGATTCTGACAAAAAAATTATTAAAAATTCACCGTCCAAAACTTTTTTTTCCCGACTATTCCCACAGATGAACAAAAGGTAACTTAAAGAAATGATCTTGGTAAAACCTTTCTTTTCACCTGTCAATTTATTTCACACCTGTTTCCCTGATTGAAAAAGTTTGTTTTTTAAAGATTATCCTGACACGTGCTTTTCTTTCACCTGCTCTCAAGTCATAAACACAGCAGAGAAAACTATTTAGATCAAACCTAAAAATAATGGATCATCAGAATAATTTCTTCTCATTCATCATTCCATACATTTTTACCAGAAATCCCCAAATGTTCTTTCAAAGAAATGACAGAAATGTGGATTTATTTATTTATTTTTACAAATTTTGCAGCAGTAAAGTAAGACACTAAAACTCAATTCCGGAGCAGAACCTGTTGAATTGTGGGTGCGCCCTGGTGTGTGTGGTTCTGTGAATGAATTACTGTCCTGTAAGCAGGCAGTCGCACACTCAATCTCTGCCGTTGTGTCCAATAACAGTCATTCGATCGGCTGCAGAGTCCTCGAGCAAACACTCCCCACCTGCTCACTGCCCTCGGGCTGCGCTGGAGCTAATCTCTGCTTTAACACAGAGAGAGAGTGAAAACATGAACACAATATGCAAGCGTGCGAGTTGGATTTAGCTGAAGATGAACGCGCTGATATTTTTATGTTAAAATGTCACATCTTGATCAGCAGCCTCAGTGATTAGTATTATTATTATTTATTTAAATCGTCTGATTTGGCTGTTTGTTTTGCTACAACTGTGTCTGTAGCTTGAAAAGATGAACACATGTCAGAATCCTCATCATCCAATAAGCAGAGGCTTTTTTTTTTGTTTGTCTTTGTTTTAAGGAGCCAGACATTTTCCAGCTTTCTGAGGAGGATACACACAAAGTGCATCACACGAATACTAAAACAGACAGAACACACACTCTCGTTGAAATGTGATTTGTGAACACTGGCACAAAAGCTCGTTTGGGTACAGTCGGATGTCTGAGAGGACGACTGTGCACTTCTGAAATGTCTATCGCGCTTTTAGGTTCGAGAAAGTCTCAACAAATATACGTTATTGTGTATGAAGGGTTTTCATGTACACGAGTGCAGAAAGAGACAAAGATTCCTCGGAGCAACAGCCCAGTTATTAGTAAAAGAAACCGGAAGCTTAGCATCAAAATGTAATATTTAAATATTTAGAGCCCAATTGCACTGTTGTGTTTCAAAACTGATGGAGGGTCACTCGTGTTTTTCTGGACACCGCCCCCTCTTTTCCATTGTTGTTTTAGTTGCTTTTATAATTGTTATTGCTTGTACTGTTTCTGCTAATCTCTTTATTACCATGTCATTATAATTATTATTGTATTATTATTAATTAAGCCTGAAGTGGAGCCTGTACCTGGACGAGGTAAGTCTAGGTGAATAGGTTTCCATAGTAACGTAGGTCAGACTCCAGCTTTTAAAGAGGAAGAAAAGAAAACTTTTGGCAGGTGAATTATTATAATTTTTGTGTCCGGAGTGTTGTAATACTCTTTTTGGCCACAAGAGGCTGAAGTGCACCACTGCCCCGTGTTCTTAATAGGACTAAAAGCATTCGTGTTTTTCTACCAGGTGAAATTTAATTCCTCACACGCCTCCCTAAAACACACCCTACTTGTGTGTTAGCAAGTTATGTAACATCACTGTCACGTCCTTCTTTTGGCTAGAAACATATTATAATCCGCGCTAATCTGCTGTGTGTCCGTAAAGAAATGCTAACACAAGCCAATAAACACAGCAACACCCTGCCGTCATTAGATAAAATCAACATTTATTATACAAAAATACAACCCATCATGTCACAGTCATGGTGTCCAGTACGGTCATTCATTAGGATTCGACGGGGGAACGAGTCAAAGGGTCTTCAGGGAGCAAACGTGCTCCAAAAAAAACAAAAGTCACACACAAAAAGAAGATAAAGAACAATGTGATTGAGCTCGGCTACCATGAGGATATAAAAATAGATAAGGACATAAGGTTCCTTCTCAGACAGGAAATGAAGGAGATGGACTGAGTCGTCTTTCTTTCACACATCACACTCATTATCCATTCCTCTCAGACACCCCCCCCCCCCTCCATCACATGCTGACTTTTTGGAAAAGAGACAGAAACCGTCAGTGTGAAATGAGGTCAGCGGTCGCGTCGCTGATGGAGAATCACCTACAGACCCACACACACACACACACACACACACACACACAGCCGGGGAGTACGTACACTTTCTCTCCTGCACTCGTCGTCTCTCTCACACACACACACACAGATGTGTTGCTAAAGGGTTGCCATGACAACACTCTTAAATTCTCGGTCAGTCAGGGCAACTATGAGAGTCTCTCTGTGTGTGTGTGTGTGTGTGTGTGTGTGTGTGTGGTGTAATCGAGTAGAGTCATTTAGGGCTCACAGAGAAAGTCATTTTGTTGCAGTAATGTCCATTTTAAAGACACTTTCAGGACTGTGAGCCTGCAGCTGGTCGTCCGTGAGGTCGTCTCAACTCTCCCATTCAGGAACCACTGATCCCATTAATCCCATCACGATCGCGATCAGCCACTCCAGTCTTTTAGTTTGGCATTTAACGACACAGCCGCACCTCATTCACTGTATTCACCGAGTTCACGTCAAGGATCGCGACTCAGTCAACTGATTAGTCCTGATTTGAACGTTAAGTGTTGCATCACAGATTGTTTTTTGGATTTAATCTCGGCTCCAATGATGAAATATTTTCATCAACAAAAAACACCAGTCAGGGAAAACCTTTCAGTTTGATCTGTACTTTCAGAAATAAGACCGCTAGCTTGTAGAAACCACATGGATATTGCAACATACATTCATTTATCTGTATTGGAGTAATAAAATAAAATAAAATAAAGTCTGCTGTTTAAAAAAAAGTTATTTTTGATTTTCACGAAATAATTTTTTTTTAAAATATATTATTTATGGACCCATTTTTTTTTGCAATTGCCTTCCAATGTATTATCACTCTATAATTACCTTTATGTAATAGATTTTATTCTAAGTGGCGGGGTCCGCCATTCCTGCGCTGGTTTTTGAAATCCGCTCATGAAACCAAGTTTGTCATTCAGCCTGTTTACTTCACAGCTGTGCTCAGTTATTGTTACGGCTAATGCAAAGGGAACATTTCCCGCGGCTGCTGCTTCACGGTAAAACTGTATAACTGGCAAACCGAGAGGGTGGCTTTTATTAGGAAAGGCTGTGTACTGACAAATTGGGCTTTATTTTTATTAAAGTGTATCAGTTTTAAATATTGCCACAGGTGTCACCCGTGGGAATTTTTCTTTCCCAACCAGAACTGAAGTCATTTTGATTAGAATTGATACGGATTAAGAAATAATCTCTCAAAACAACATAATAAAAAGACTATCTAAAACAGTATTCTGGCTGGACAGGGAAGGAAATAAAAGTATTTTAGGGGCTATAAACAAACGGCTCAAAGTCTGATCAGCTCTACATCTGAAACATCGTACCACGTTAAACATAAAACACACACACACACATATGGTGATGTATATAGCTTGCATAGGATGGCCACGAGGCATTAGACTGCAGCAAGAACAAGCATAGTAATAGCTACAACAGCTGGATATTTTAGGATCATTAAAGGAAAGTTCCACCCTTAAATACTCTGTTAGACAACATTAACCTGCTGCATTCAGTGCAGTCCAGGGGCCATTATGCTTTCCTACATCTCCCATGATGCTTTTCAGCAGCACCCAGCTGAACTCTTTTATGATGGATCTCTGCTGACACGGTTATCTGCAGAAACGCAGCCTCAGAGATCCATCCAGGAGCTGTTTAAATGAGGTTTTCACTGTTTTAGAGTGGAATCTTCCTTTAAACTTGGAAACGCTTGGATACATTTAAAATCACACGGACAAACATCTGACTTCAACATCTGAGAAACAAATTCAAAGATCTCAGGTGGCCGGGGCCAATATAAAAACATCCGTTCTGTCAAGAGGTGCTCCGAGGAAAACATTCAGTACAGAGAGAAGATGAACTCAATTTGATTTTCAAACAAGATTCTGTACATTTATAACATGTGGTTGGCATGTAGCTGCATCATTGTTGCTTTAAAGGGACTTATTTCCCCATGTTTTTGGGATCTAAGTTTTGCGCACCGTCAAAGAACGTCCA
This sequence comes from Bovichtus variegatus, assembly GCA_943593645.1. Lineage (NCBI taxonomy): Eukaryota > Metazoa > Chordata > Actinopteri > Perciformes > Bovichtidae > Bovichtus > Bovichtus variegatus. The sequence goes on from CALSCE010000091.1 coordinate 18,476,579, forward strand.
CTGAAAGTGCTCGTTTTTAGCTCAGATTGTTATTAAAAGTGTCTGACAACATAAAAAAAAAAATTTAAAAAAAATGTTCTTTACCTTTCGTTTGACCCGATCTGTTTCTTATTGTGTCCAACCAACTCTCGCTCAAGGAGAAGTCTCGTTCTGAAGTCTCACTCTGAAGTCTCACTCTGAAGTCTCACTCTGAGGTCTCGTTTTGAGGTCTCGTTTTGAGGTCTCGTTCTGAGGTATCGTTCTGAAGTCTCGCTCAAGGAGAAGTCTCATTCTGAAGTCTCACTCTGAAATCTCACTCTGAAGTCTCGTTCTGAAGCCTCATTCTGAAGCCTCATTCTGAAGTCTCATTCTGAAGTCTCACTCTGAAGCCTCACTCTGAAGTCTCACTCTGAAGCCTCACTCTGAAGTCTCACTCTGAAGTCTCGTTCTGAAGCCTCACTCTGAAGTCTCACTCTGAAGCCTCACTCTGAAGCCTCACTCTGAAGCCTCACTCTGAAGCCTCACTCTGAAGTCTCACTCTGAAGTCTCACTCTGAGGTCTCGTTTTGAGGTCTCGTTCTGAGGTATCGTTCTGAAGTCTCGCTCAAGGAGAAGTCTCATTCTGAAGTCTCACTCTGAAGTCTCGCTCTGAAGTCTCGCTCTGAAGTCTCGCTCTGAAGTCTCACTCTGAAGCCTCATTCTGAAGCCTCATTCTGAAGTCTCACTCTGAAGTCTCACTCTGAAGTCTCACTTTGAAGTCTCACTCTGAAGTCTCACTCTGAAGTCTCACTCTGAAGTCTCACTCTGAAGCCTCACTCTGAAGCCTCACTCTGAAGTCTCATTCTGAAGTCTCATTCTGAAGTCTCATTCTGAAGTCTC
>CALSCE010000091.1:18477445-18503381 GCA_943593645.1 Bovichtus variegatus
GAAGTCTCATTCTGAAGTCTCATTCTGAAGTCTCATTCTGAAGTCTCGCGTGAGGGGACTTGTAGCCAGACGGCAACCGTGGAAACGTGCGCGAGAGTTGGAGAGGAGTGCCGGTGATGTCACAGTTTGCTGCGTTGTAGTGAAGGACGCACACCACAGACTTATCGGAAATATTTTCAACGTCATGGCAGAATATTTAGCTGATTTTGACAATTGGGAGATTTCCGAGCGAGACTTAGTTAGACACAACGGCAGACTTTCCTTCACGTTGTCAGACACTTATTAATAACAGTAAATAGTAATGACAATCTGAGCTCGTCAATGGCAAAGACAAGCACCTTAGAAATACGGCGCAGTTTGAAACATCTAAAAGTTTCCCTTTAAAACTCACTGCTAATGTCAAACATGCCTCAAATTTAAATCTGTAAATGATTTGTTTCCACTTTAATGAAAACGCCATTGGACCATTAACCTATAACATTAATAATGAGCCTGTTTTAGCTCATCATTGACCAATGCGCCCGTTTCCAAAAAAAAAAATAAAAACCTTCTTGTGTGCGTCTAAGAACAGGGGCTCGAACTGTTTTAATCAAAACAAAAACAATTCGCAAAAAACCTCCAACTTGTTGTCGACGAGCCGAGTCTTCCTGCTTTCCCCTCGTCCGGCGTTCAGACCTGCAGCAGCTTCCTGAGGTCCTCGTCCACGCCCCGCGCGCTCAGCTGCTCCAGGCTGAGGTAGCGGTGGATGACATCGTCGGCGGTCACGACCACCACCCTGAGGCCGTGGGTGTCCTCGCCGAGCTGGCACCCGATGGCCGAGCTCACGACCATGTCGAGGCCGCCGTGGCGGCCGCCGGCGTTTCGGTGATAATGGCCGGAGAACACCGCTTTCACCCCTGTGGCGATGAGAGAGCTGTGTGAGCAGAGCAGCGAGAAGTACAACACCAGCGTGGTACAGAAGTACAGAAGTACAACACCAGCGTGGTACAGAAGTACAACACCAGCGTGGTACAGAAGTACAGAAGTACAACACCGGCGTGGTACAGAAGTACAACACCGGCGTGGTACAGAAGTACAACACCGGCGTGGTACAGAAGTACAACACCGGCGTGGTACAGAAGTACAACACCGGCGTGGTACAGAAGTACAACACCGGCGTGGTACAGAAGTACAACACCAGTGTCCTGCGTGCAAAACGTTACTGAAGTGGACGTACATCAAAATGTTCTTAAAAGTAAAAGTCATCATTCTGCACAACGGCCAATTTTCAGAATAAAATAACTTACATTATTGTATTTTAATTATCGACACATTTGTTCATCACTTACATGTTGCAGCATAAAAGAGGAGCTTTTAAAAAATGAAAGTTTTACTATATTTACTGTAAATGTCACCAAGGGCTCAATAAAGTGTTATCTTACTATACATACTCAATCAATTAGTTTATTTATTTTGTACTGTTAACCTATATCATTAGTAACTTAAGCCGTCAGATAAAAGTAGCGGAGTAAAGAAGTATAAAGTAAGAAATGGAAATAACAGAAATGCTCTTAAGTACAGTACTCTGCTGAATTCCATCACTGAAGGAATCCAAGCATTAAATGGGGGAACACATGAAGCTGAAATGAGTTTTTTAGTGGCCTGATTGTTGGTGTGACGTCACTGAGCTAAAGTGGGATGTGACTATGAATAGGCATCGTGCTCTTTTCGAGTGCCGTGTAATTCACACCACGTCTGACCCCTCCGTCCCTCGTGTGCACCAAGTAAAGGTGCAGTGCTCACGATTATTAACACCTCACGGCACGAAAAAACCAAAATACGTCCACGAGGACTCGAGCGGGTCACTGCTTTCTGCCTTTAAGAGACTTTACAGCCCAAACAACAACCTGCTGCTGCATTTCTTGTTTTTTTTTTCCCCCTTTACTTTTTATTTAGACTCATTTTGTCCATACATGTACTTTGTTTGAAATACAAACTCATTTTTCCCATAGAGCGTAAATGAAAAACAAACAAATCTTTTTTTAAGTGAAGAAAAAACAAGATTAAACAGCAGCAGAATATTATTATTAGTAGCATCTGATCAGCATAGACGTTTACCAGCTGTGCGATCATTTCCTATCTATTAACTTCTAGCAGAACTGTCTGAGCAAAAGGTTTTATGGGTAAAAAAAAGGAGGAAAACAGAGCAACAGGAGAGGAAGGAGGGACGTAAACGAGGAAGACCAAAAGTCAGCAGAGACAGAGGAAGACAAGTACCTGTAAGAAATCAACATGTTCACAATACAATAAAAATAAATCCTGTATGTGAAAACGTAACATAGAGAAACTCACATATTTACTTGAGGAAATGCACAAATCAGAACCAATATCTGAGGAAGTGGAACCAGACAAACACAACTCTATATTCTTTAATATTCATTCAAACCTAATATACTTTATTTGATTTGTTAATGATGTAATGAATACAACTTCCTGTTATAACATGGCTAACATACATGATTATGTTATTATCATTTTTATAAAGATTAAAAAGGACTTTTTTCTCATAGTTTTCTGCTATTTTCTTTAGTTTTTTTTGAATTGTACCTTTTGCTTTATAATGTCCTTACTTGACGCTTTGACGCCTTGTTGTATTCAAGCCATTAAAAGTAGATTAAAGAGAAAGACCTGATGTCGGGAGGAAAAAGAAAAAAACGGATCAACTAGGAAAGGAAAGAGATGAGAGGGAAGAAAGTGAGTATGTAAGGAGGCGAGTGAAGGACACACTTGGGAGCTTTCCACTTGTACCATATTTTGAAAACCTGGGGAACTTTCATTAACGGAGCCACGATTTTCAATTTATTTTCAATTACACACAACATCATTAATAGATTGGCGAGGGTATGGCTCTGCCCTGCGGCAGCGAAGCCGTGTCACTACAGTTGAAATGACTGCACACTTAAACTGGCAACAAAGAAGACGGCGAGCGCTGCACAATAAGTTGTTCTGCTGTGAGTGAAGGTCGTCTGTCAGCCGGAGTTTGGGGAGAACAAGTTGCTGTAATTTCCGGCCGATTTTCACTCGAACGAGGGGTAAACGTAATGTTTGGATTTAGATTTAACAAATAAATCTTGGTTTATGGGTTTCATGCTTTACGATTAGAATAGATTTAGGTCTAGTTAGAGTATGATCGTGACACAAAGTTACAACGTGTGTGAAACTCCTTGCATGTTCACATTCACGTGTCGGGGGGGGGGGATTTGATTTCAAAACGAGCTGCTCTGTTTTCTAACGGCAAGTGTTTCCACGGAGGGGACGTCTGGCTGCTCGCTGCCTCTTCTCCGGAGAGACATCCAGCAGAAAAAAGAAAACTGGCAACCAAAGAGGATAAATTGCGGTCTGTGCATGAGACAGACGTCGGTCTGTCCCAGAAATGTGAACAACAAAGACGGGGAAGATCCCCTCCGAAAAGCTCCCGTGTATCCCGCTGCTGATGCTACTTCGATGTCAGCACCGTGAAATTGGGCTGAATCATCAAGTCCGCCACTCTGCATAATCAAACAGCACCAGAATACAAATGTGACCTAAATTTATATTAATATTCAGCGCTATGCAAGGACAATGGTTGGACCATTAAATAATTAATCTGCCAAAAGATGGAAATTGATGGTTTAGGCCCGTATGTGTGTACGTCCGGGCTAAATTATTTTACAATCAAAACCTGGGGCAGCACAGTGTGGATGATATAGCTGCAGGAGGGTGGGCCTGCAGCTATATCATTATGGACACTTTTCACTTTTTATGGAGTCTGTTTGTGCATGTGTGTGTGTGTGTGTGTGTGGCCGGGAATAATAGCCTTTTATATAACCTTGCCACTGCACTAGGTGACTGAATAACTGGTCTGGCTCAACACTGAATGGTCACAAATGTGTGTCCTTGATGTTTTTTTTTCTAGATGAGGGCCACACATGGCCTCGAGGCCAAAGCATTCGTCCCGCTCTTTCAGGGGCGAGTGGGACGAATGCATCCCCCCGTTATTCAATTACGGGGGAGCAAAGTTAAAAGTTTTTTGCGACCACACTTTTTGCCTTTCTACTGTCAAAAGCAAGCAGTGGAAATAGATCACACATTCCTGGACCGTCCTGTCAGTTGGTCGATCGTTTGTCCCAGTGTTTAAATCCACACACGCCATTTAACGAAACGTGAGCTGGCTGATCGGACAGGATTCGGCTTTGGCGACGGGACAATCGCGAAGGAGCCGAATCAAAGTAACGTGGCTACCAGATAATAGTCGACTCTCTATAGCAGGTCTACATAAGCTGTATAGAATACGATTTTCTCTGATTCTTCTCTGATATGTATGAACATACAATTGAAAGTTAGCAGGCGCAGACTTAAAAGAAAAAAAAAGAAAATCGAAATCGGCCAATAGAATTGCAGACGGTGCATCTCTAGTGGCTAGAAATTTTTAGCATTGGCTAGTAATATTTAGCATTGGCTAGTAATATTTAGCATTAGCCCTGTTGGTTTTATTTTTTTGGGATGCAGTTCAGGTGATGTACAAATGCAGAATAGTTGTTTTAAATTACAATTTTCTTTTCTGAAGTAAGTGTCTTTTCAAGTTTGCTCTACTACCAACTAACTAGGCGCCCATGCACTCACTTTATTCACTCTTAATGTGTGTGTGTGTGTGTGTGTGTGTGGAATGAGGAATCAAACAGCTCATCTACAATTATTCAAACCCTGTGAATGAAAAAAAGAAGAAGAAGAAGGGGCCAGGACTTCTCCGTCACCTCGGAGAGATGAGGTGATGGGAAGAAGACGCCAAGACAAGCAAAGGTAAGAAGACAAAAAAAGCGATAGACAGGAATTCCTCCTGTAATTATAATAATTATATAATAATATCGATTAAACCGGCGTGAAAAATCTTTTTGAAGCTCGAATGGTTTTACTGAATCTCCTCTAAGACTCCTCAAGACGCCACGATTAATCATGCCGCCGAATAAAGTGTGTGGGAGTGTCCAAGCGTGAGTTCTGTTGCCACAACTGTGATGATCCACGCCCCCCCCACACACACACACACACACACACACACACCACCACGCAGCACATGTATGTGATGCATCCATGTCGCTGTATGTTTGTTGGTCATAGCATTAAAAATAGAAATAAAAAATGAGTCACAAAAGGGCCCAACTGTGCGGTGCTTTTAGAGCCGCTACAGAAGGAAAAATATATATATATATATATATATATATATAATCCGTTACGATTCATTGAAATAACAACTGTCAGTGTTATACTGTACATACTGAAGCCTACAGTGAGTGCGGAGTTATGTGCAGTATTTCACACTGGAATTATAATTCCTTCGTTATTCTTCATACTGATTTAAACTTCTGCATAAAGTTGCACTTTATATTACATTTTGAATTGTTTGAATGGTGCTGACCAACCAACAGATGCTGCTAAAAGCTGTGAGTGTAAAAACATGTAAATAAGAAGCAGCAGCAGCAGTATAAATGAGTCGTGTTGTAAGGGGTTGATTAGTGAGCGTTACAGGTGCATTTTGTTCCCTTTGGACAAAGCGAGGCTAGTTGTTCCCCCCGTTTCGTGTCTTAATGCTAAGCTAAGCTAACTGCCTGTGTGTAGCTTCACATTTCGCACACAGACATTGAGAGTGGTAAAAGAGGAGCATTTCCCAAAATGTCGAACTATTCCTTTAATAAAACAGCTGCAAACGGTTGATAAATCAAAAAATAAACCCATGTAAATCTTCTAAAACATTAAGTGTAAGTCACTAGTATTTACTAATACAAATATTACAGCAACAGCATTTTAAAATGTCTCTCAGCCTACCAGGATTGCTCCCCTCCCCCCAACACTACTATTAAAATACAAGAATACCACATTTAGCTCCTGGTTTTCTCTGCAAGGCACAGAGGCCGTGGAGAGTTGTGCTTGGCTAACCTGTCCAATGTGTGTCAGGCAGAATGGGACCTGTGTGAGGTCGTCACGACACACTACAGGCTTTCCTTAAAGGTTTTAAGTACGGCAACTGAAGTGGACTGAAGCAATATACAATTTGTATGTTGTGGAAGTGAAGCGGCTCCCCCCCGCTGACTTGTTCTGCCGGCTCTTGCCGAGCAAAACCGATTTCATAGAAACAATTTCACAAAAGCCCAGAGATAACACCCTGACCTGAATTCATTAGAGCACGTCGCTTTCAGAGCGCGGTCATTACGCAGGCTTTAGAAGTCAAAGCACTCCACCTGGGCTCTTGTCTGCTTAAAGAAATCCCAAAAACAAATAAAAAAAACAAACAAAAAAACCCTCTGTGAGCAGAGGAAAGATGGCCTGTCTGAGAGAGAAAAGCATTTTCAATCTCCAAAAGATTTCCTCCATGAATAAAAGATAAACAATTAAAAAAATAGAAGAAGAAGAAGAAGAAGGAGTTGAAAAAGCTGCCCCTTGAAATGCAGTCGGAAGATGAAGCTGGCCTCTGAAATTGTCTGCCAGAAAATGGATTTGGGGGAAAGCACTCTTTCAAAGTGAGAGGTAGAGGCGGAGATTGCCTGCACGGAACCGAAAAATACGCACAATAAAAAGCTGAAAACAATTTGCATTTCCAAAATACCCTAGAGTTGTTTCAAAGACATAGCATATCGCTATTGTCTGCCGGCGATGCCTTCTCTACAGACACAGTGATAAGGGATGAACCCACATTGGCAACTTTCCCTTCCTGACTTGGGGTTGAACGCAGGTCAGACGCCGCTCAGCGTCCGTGGAGAGGATGTCTGGTAATGTCCTTACGTTTGTAATTACTCCAGGAAAAGTCCCCAAGTGCTCGCTCCGGTCTGAGTTGAACACTGAGCGATAGGAGAGCCAGATCCTGTGCAGGCGCTGTGCATGTAGCAGCAGAAACAAAAGGGGGAATCCACAAAGGATAGACTGCGGGTGCTGATGGCACCATGAGTACCCTCTACTTCTATCAGTTACACTCAACAACAATATCTTTTGCAGGATGCTTTTAACATACCGAACTTGTATGGAAATAGCTATCTTTGCCTTAAATAAAAGGAGTCACATTGAGCTTAAGGAATACATTTCAAGCAAAAGAAAATCTTCTGAATAAAAAAAAGAAACAAAAGTCGATCCAAACATGGCCGAGGTGCGTCGCGCTGCTTGGGTTAGACGTGGTGCGTGAGCAGAAAGCATCAGGTCCTTCAAGCCGTCACCTCGCTGGCGTCTCCCGATTCCACGATGTGCCCACCTTTGGCCAGAAAACGCACACCTAAAGTGTGAACAGCTGCTGTAGTTCCCCGCTGGAAGGACAACTTGAGAGAATCCGACCTAAGCCAGCTAATGCTGCATTTCTTGTATGAAAGGTGTAACATAGAAAATGTATTATTGTTGGTATTATTATGAAATCCAAAGTGCCTTTCAGTACATTCGGCGTGCGCGGCCCTTAAGTGTGGTAATGTTAGTTCTCGTGGCTGTTAACGTTGAGCTGCATCAAGAATAAAATCCGTGTCCTTCGTCTGACAATGCCACACTAAAGCATTCAGCCATATAGAGAATGGAGCATATAACCGTGCTAAGTGTGAGTGTCTCGCTTTACCCACTGAGCTATACGCAGACGGGAGGCACAGTATGTGCTCAGAGAGTGTTAAATAGCAGTATCGCATTCACTCGGGGATTGTTAAGTCCAATTTCCACCCATTTTTGTCTCTTTACCATGCTTTGCTTCATTCTTCCCTTTCCCTTTTTTCTTTGCCGGCTGGGCGCCCTCGCGGAAAAACCCGGCGCAATCTCTGTGGCGATAATTCCACATCTCGTCTGCAGAAATCCCATTTACCTGTCAGCCCCGAAACAGTGCTGGTTCTTTTGTGCTTTTCTTTGTGATAAAGATTCCCATCTAGGGACTGGCCTTTGCTTTAACAGACAGAGGTGGGGAGGTGTGCGAAGGAGGGAGGGAAGAGGGGGGGGGGGGGGGGCTGGAGCGCTCAGAAAAATACCCAGAGTAAGCAGTCAGAGTGATGAAAACATATTGAATGCTAACGGAGGAAAATTACCCAGAGTCAAATTGAATTCTGGTCAGAGTTGCAGGAAAATGCAGAGAAAGGCGAGGGGAGTCCTCCCCGATGTGCCAATGTGTTTGGTTTATATTATGATTTTCACATGCTGCAGCTATTTGAGCCATTTCCCTTTAATTGCCGGATGTGTTTGTTTATTCTTGAACCTCTTTGCCATTTAAATGGTCATAGGGTTCGCTGATGTAGACCGCAAAAATAAAGGAATAAAGGAAGTAAAGAAACGCCCGACGTGTGTGCTCCTTCCTTCAATCCGTCGTCCCCTTCTTTCCTCTTCCAGCTCTCCATCATCTCCCTTTCATCTCTTGGTCACCGATTTTACAGGCTGCAAGATTGGATTTGCTAATTGCGAGCTAAGTTCCTATCGTGCAGCTGAACCTCCCCCACCCCATCAGTGATTACCTCCAGGAAAGAGCAATTTCCCTTCAGACCTTTCCTCCATCTTTCTCCTTGACACACACTCTTGATGCAGTTCTGAACAAAGCTGTCATCTGCACACATCTGTGACAGCCGCCCGCGTAGGAGGGAACATGCGACGTGCGCGCTCGCATTGAAGGGCGGTTGTCATTAAAGTGCAGGTCTGGGAAATAATTCATCATGAAATGGTGGCTGTTGATAATTTGCATGACAGAGGGATACGGAATGATGTAGCGCGGCGAGGCATCTTGCAACCCCGGCTCCCCATAAATCACTCTGAGCCATCAGTCACCACGCAGCGTCTCCTTCCTGTGTCCTCCAGTTACACACGCGATCACAAAGGCAGCTGGGAAATGAAAGTAGTCAGCATGTCATCTATCCCTCTGAGAGCATGCATGCCTGTTGGCCATTTGGTACCCAACGTGGTACCTAATCACCCTGAATTCACCAAACTATGATCCTTATGTTTCTCGAAGGACGACAGGGGGAAGTGTGGAACTCAGCACCCGGGGGCCCCAACCTGGTGAGCGCACTCAAGAAAAAGTTCATTTTTATCTGCAAATTTGACATGATTAGGGTTTATAAGTAAACTATTACAGTGCTCTTGCTGTGCATGTTTCACCCTCAGAGGCCCACATAGATCACTGTTTGGGGGGGACAAGGGAACTTTGAAGATTCATTGGAGATGCTCAGCTTTATGTGTCAAGTGTCTCTGGTCATAACTCTGTAATAAACATTGTGCTGTGGCTAGGCGCCTATTCAGATTTGAAAGTTTAGAGTGTACAAGAGATATATGATCGAAGTATACGATGACCATTCCCACGCTCTACTGTGCCTCATAAATTGCTGCAGCAATTTCTGTGTTGACAGATTTCGCGCCACATTTAATCCCGCGGGTGAAGTCACTTTGCAATGAAAGTATTATGGACACTTTATACGCTTTATTCCACAAAGCCGAATCTTAGCAGAGGCGCAGCAGCAGCAGCGACTCCCGACAGTCTTCAAAGGAGGCGTTCAGGAACAGTGCGGAGCGTAGGTCAGCCGCGTTTTGTCAGCGCTCGCAGCCTGCACCATAATTGCTGCAGATATCGTACGAGTAAATCTTCAGACGCCACTTAAACCGCAGCAGGGGAGGAAGTGCAACTGCGTTAAGCTAACGACAGAACTATGGCGAGGACATTTGAAGGAGTCTGGGAAGTTGCATCAGCTCTGAAGTATGACTAAAACTTAACTTAACTTAAATCCATATTTAAAACTACAACATCATATTGCTGCTTTCATCTTAACAGATGAGAAATAGTCAACGACATATATGATAATGTAACTCTGATAAGGGCCGTGCTGCTGCATAGGAGGTGCAGACACCAGAGGAAAGTAGTCGTCTGTGGTTACCCGATTAAATCTTAAGGACTTTCAATTTGACGCGGAAGAGAAAAGCAAGAGAGGCGGGACCTTCATCAACAGTTCAGTCCATAAAATAGCAAATGAGCAGGAAGTGTTGCTCCACGGACATCGTCCGCTCCAACAGTCCTGACTGTGTCAAGCATGAAGATGATGGTTCAGTACGCCATGGCCGTGTTTGTGGGAGATACCTCCTCATTCATTTCAACGAGACGACACAAAGGACCGGCAAAAAAGCAGAAACTGGACAAACTTTTGCCGCAACGAAGCACAACGTCATCCAGCGAAACACGAGTACACAGCCCTGGTTATTACTTTGTAAAGTTTGTAACATTAAGTAGGTTTTAATATGGTGATATTGATATTGATATAACTGGTGATTGTTGCAAAGAAGGATACGATGCTTCATAAATGTTCATGCATCCATCCTCATAGTATCACAAGCCGCTGTGCACCGCTTCAGCATCTGATAAGCCTCCAAACTCCAAGAGTCCATTACCAGAACTGGCCTTCCTCGATCCTATTATCTCACCGGTACCTAAAACAGCGAAGCAGTCCCTCTTGTTTAGGGGTCTGAATACCTAAGCAGTCCCCCACCCCTGGATGTGGTAGAAAAAGAGTGAGTGAGACAAAGAAAAACACAGAATGAGGGAAAGCAAAAGCATTCTTCAGTCTCATCATTGAAACAAAGGGGTTAAAGGCTTAACTGTGGCCTCTTATCAAATCCCCAGCGGGTGATAAATGTGTCTTCGCTTTTGGAACAGAGTAGGACCCTTGCTGATAAAGACAACCAGCGGCAAGAGAGAGAGAGAGAGAGAGAAAGGGTGAGAGACGGAGAGGGGAAGAGGGAGAGACTATGCAGAGCGGCGCACGGCTTATCTTCGCCTCTAATTAGCTACTGTATGTACAACTCTACCGCCGCTAGCAATGTTGGGAATTCCAAAGAATTTCTCAGCAGCACTTGTTTTTTTTTTTTGTCTGTACGTACATGCACAGCGTGGACGTGTGTGTGTGTCTGTGTATCTGTGTATCTGTGCGCACGTTCATTCGGTTTGTATGTGCGCTCAAGGTATCCTGAATGTTGGCTATAAAACTTGGAGGGGGAGGAGGAGGAGGAGGAGGAGGAGGAGAGAAATCTAATTACAGTCCTCCATCTATGAAGAGAGGGGAGGCTGAGAGCACTGCTGGGATTTCAACTACTGTACTCGCCTCTCGGAAAGGAGACACTGGTCTCCAGCGATGGGGATTACATTTTCTCTGAAGAGAATTTGGATGTGCGTAAAAAAAACCTGTTTTCTTCAAATTCTACATCCGCAACGAGCAAACGACCGTCTTTCTTCCTCTGCTTGCAGTAACTAACTGCCGGCTGAGTTTCGCTTAGGCACTGAAATTGGCCTAGGTCGAGGCAAAGAGAGCATTATTTACTCTGATTACGGAGATGACAGTGACGAGGCAACAATAATACGAGTAAAGAACTTCCTCCGGGGTGTTTAGGGCTTTGTGTGATTGTTACCAACAAACTGGCTGCATTGTACTGACTGAAAGGTTTTATACCAAGCAGCAAATACCACCAAAAAAAAACAAAAAACCTCTAATTGTCTTGTTGTTTTGTTTACTGGTTGTCATAACAGTTTGCAAAGCCACCAATATTTCACAGAACTACTTGAGCATTTGAAAACTGTCCTAAAACGGCTGCTTGGTTTCGGATTAAAAGATATTAAACACACAGAGCAAGTGCACAATTAAAGGCAATATTTAATATCAACCGCATAACTGTCAGTTCAGAAACCATAGTAATTGCTTGTGCAATTAAAAAAAGGGAAAGCGTGACACTTTAGTTGCCAGAGAGGGGGTCATCACGCGGAGACAGTGTGTCATTAATATCAGCTGGAATGCAGTCAACGGCTCCCAGGGTGGAGCTGCTCGCTCTGATGAGCCGCAGGAAGACTAATTGGTGTCGCACCTTTCCCCATGCGCGGCTGTGCTGCTGAGATAACATATAGATACTTACTGTAGAATATATCGTCATCATTTATATGCAAAGTGCAAACACGCGCACCAAAACGTGTACGAAATAAACAATTACTCAAACATCTCCCGACGGCCATATCGTGCCAGAAGAAGGGAAAGGAATTGAAAATGTGTCAGCGAGGGGAAAAAAAATATGTAATTACATGTACAGTATTTCTCTTTGTCTGAAGGGGACTATATTCCGTATTTCAATCACATGTCCCTGGAGCGGCGAGCAGGAAGCAGCAATAACAACCTAACAAATGCTGAGTCAAATCCCCAGCGGCTGCAAGTCGACCGACACCACAACAGAAAAGACTCCTTGGGAGCGGTCAGAGAACTCGGTTACACATAGCAGAGTGTACTTACAGCACTTATGAAGGGTTGATTTGATGCCACACACACACACATTTGTGCAGCAAGTCCGCTTCAAGGCCACTTCCTGAAGAATTTTGAATTACTACACAAAGAAGGAGGAACGCTGTCCAATATTACCGCTCTGCTCTGCTCTGGCCAGACTGCTGTTTTGCTTTTGCGGGAAAAAAAAAAAAGAACCAACACCAACTCTGAGGCAGCCAAGTACGAAGAATACCCTTGTAACAACATCCATGTGTTATTGGTACAAAGAAACACAGTTAAAGAGCTTTCCAGCGTTCCATTAAAGGGATCTTGAAACTAAACTCTTTCTACACTATAAAACACGCAATCCTTCAACTGTTGATATTACTCCATTCCTCTTCCGAGGGAGAATGATGAGAGCTGGCAGCACAAACACAGATAGAGACTTCTCCTTGTCAACTGCTTACTTAATGAAAATCTCCAGAGAAAAATGACATTGGTGCTTCATCTGTGCCGAGGCTTCACTGTTCCTGCGTGCACTTTAATCATTGTGAGAGCAAGACTGGAAACAGTGTGTGTGCGTGTGTGTGTGTGTGTGTGTGAGGTTAATGATGCTGCCCTTTACTGTAATGACAGTAATGATCAGCAGAGCACATCTGGAGGCTTCGGATCACAGGGTGCAGCGGTGAGGACGGACCGACATGGGAGGGAGATGATGCATGAAAAGCGCAACGCAAAGAGAGAGACGGGGGGGGGGAGGGGGGGGGGGGGGGGGGTGACAGTAACCGATGTATGTCCAGAAGAGACATAATTAACCACGGATGAGAGGAAACTCAGACAGGAAGACAAACAACAAACTCGCCCTGGCGCTCTTTTTGTTCCTCCACTCTGCAGTAACTAACGTGGATTTGATTGTTTTCTCCACAAAAAGAGCAGTCACTCCGTTGGGATATTTTTAAAAGGCGCTCGTTTGCCCCGCAGGGAACTCCTGTTTCGTGGAACTTCCTACAATTCCTTCATTACCTAAAAACAAACAACCGAGTGAATCAGTATTTCATGAAATGTTGTTTTATGTGCAATTCTATACACACATAAGTGGCGGTACTGGAAATACTGAATCTGGGTTTTTTTTGTTGGTGAATTTCATAAAGAAAGTTCCCCTTTTGTTAATGTTTATGATGTAGCCGATTATGCATTAGTCAACATTAAAATATAAGCGAGTGGAGACTGAGACAATTTTGGAGGAATTCTAAAATGAGTTTTACATATTAAAATTCCCAAATAATTCATAAGTGCATCTCTCAAATCCTTAAAAAAACACCAATACAACACAACAAGAAAAGAGTCTGCAGCTACGCTTCACATAAACTTAAGTATTGGACAAATTAAAACTTCGACCTGGTGATAAAAAAGCTAAGAGATCACCACAGTTATTGAATGTCACAATGTAATTTCATGGCAATTTGTCACTGTAGCTCCCTTGAACGCAACTTATTAGCAAATCCACTTTATTTATGTCTTCATTGCATATGTATTGTATTAGTCCAGCGCCTGCTTTCAGCGGAGTTTGGATGTGCACGACCACTGTGCATTGGATGGCAAGTCGTTAGGAAACATCCTCTGGAAACCATGAATATCTGTTGCACATTTTGCACCAATACGTTTCACTGAATAATGAAAAACTCAGACCTCATGGTGGCACAACATGAAAAGTCAGGAGATGACGAAAAATCAATCAATTCATCATCTAGGGACCAAGAATATCTGTACAAAATGACATGGCAATCCAATAAATGCAATGACGTTTCTCTAAAAGGCTGAAAAAAATAAAATTCGGACCAATATCTGGCACGCATGTACAGTAGCGAGCCATGAACTGACACGGAGCTCAAAGACGATGACAGTCCGTCTCTTTTACAAGCCTCCAGGACAAACTACAGTAGATTCAAAGTACAGATGTTGCAGCATCAGTAACCAAGACAGTCCTGGGAGATGAAGGAGCGAGCAGAAGGAGCATGAAAGAGAAACTGGGGGATCAGAAGAGAGCTGAAAGACCTCAGAGACAAAGGCTGTGTGATTCAATAATAACAGGTTGGATTCGTCTTGTCAAGTCATCAAACTCTAGTTTAAAGATTTACTACATTTCGCTGACTTATAAAGAGCTTCTAACGGTGACAAAAAGCTGCGCTGCATGACTACTAATCTTTTGAAAGCCCGCCAAAATGAAGCGTAACTCTACAGACGTGTCGAAAATTCTCCATCCGAGCAGTAAAAAAATTTCCAGATCAATTCAGGAGACGGCGCTTGACATTTGCCCGGGCCCATTGCTATGTACGGGACGGGACGGGACGGAGAGGGTGCGCGAATGTGACGGGTAAAATAACGTCACGGCAGATCGCGGGCCGCGCCAAAATCACGGCCCTTCTCTCGCAGCGATCGGAAGTACCACATAGAGTACTTACACACACTGCACGCGCTCATTAACATGAGAAAGTCTTGTTACAGCGAGCCGCAGCATGTCTGCCATCAATTATTAATAACCATGTGCTGCACATGTACGTATATAGTTCGTGCCCTGTATGTAGTCTGAATTCATAATTGGCCGGACATGTGTGAAGAAGAGTGTGGATGAGAAAGGACACATAGCAGTTCTGCACATGTACGGATTGCCCTTTAAATCCATAACCAGGCGTCCCTTAGAGGAGCAATCAATTATGAGGGAGAGGGGTCATCAGACCAAAACGGGGCAACACGGTTAAATACATGCTGGAATAATGAAATGAATACCACCCCCCCCACATCCCCCCCGACAGTCCCCTTGATGCATGATTGAGAAGCGTGACACGTGTCCGTATGAGCGCTCCTGTCATTCTTAAGGGGCCGTACAGTGCGATGTGCCCGCGCATGTGTGTGTGTGTGTGTGTGCTTTCTTAAAGACGTATTGTCCTTCTGAGAGTTTCCCCGCCTGATACCCTTGTATCAGACTCTTATAAGCCGACAACAATGGATTTTGATTATGGAATTATTCTTCTTATAGGGAGTGAATGCATTAATTAATTCAATTACGCCCGTGTGTGTGTGCCAGGAGCTCCTCCTGTGGTTCTGGCTAATGGCTTATTAATCCTCTGGGCTGGGATCTTAACTGTGCTTCAGGAAGATAGGCTCGAAATGAACAGGTTTAACGGGAATATGAGCTAAGAGGTATTAAGACGAGACACGTAAGACCACTTCGCAGTAAATCCGTCATTACAGGAAATACTGCGGAATATTTTTGAGGGGTTTTAGAAGCCACTTCACTTTCAAAACAATAAAAAAAATAAAAATAAAAAAACTCTTCTTCATCTCTTGTGTGTCTTCTAGCTCAAAGTTAGAACGCTGCAGCCAAACATACATAAACACAAATCTGGACTGACAGGGCCCAGTCGTTAGAGGAGGAGCATGCTGTCCGTCATGTTGAAGAGCCTGTGAGCGAGACAAACCTGTAACGAGGGCTGCACGATATATCGCTTCAATAGTGACGCCAAGTAAGGCAAAGGAACTCTTCGGCTGCTTAAAACAAAAAGCAAACATTTCCGGAGAGTAATCCACAAGAGAAGTCTGTCTGATGGGACATCGTTCACTCGCAGGGAAATGACTGTAGTGAGCGAGCACAAAAGAAAGATTGGGTTGTATGGAAATATTTCCGCTTACAGAAAGAAAACGACAGGTACTTTATCGTCATCTGGTGAATATTCCTGTATTTGCAATGTCAGTTTTTTTCCAATAACAGTAATTAGAGGAAAAGGGTACAACGAGCCTTGCTGTCCTACCTGCCTTCCTGAACCTGTCCAGCAGGTTTTGTCTGACCGCCCTCTGCAGGTTGAAGTAGTCGTCCTCCTCGTCGGGGCTCTTTAGGTACAGAGGGATGTGCTGGAACACCAGGA
Source organism: Bovichtus variegatus (assembly GCA_943593645.1). Lineage (NCBI taxonomy): Eukaryota > Metazoa > Chordata > Actinopteri > Perciformes > Bovichtidae > Bovichtus > Bovichtus variegatus. The sequence continues at coordinate 18,493,608 of CALSCE010000091.1, forward strand.
CGTGTTTGGGTTTGGCTTCCTGAACGGAGACAGAAGTGAGAGGATGGGTTCAACAGCAATCTCCAAAGACAAAATTCAATCAAGCAATTATTCGGAAAACACGGAGGACGTCATCTAGCTGAAGGCCTTCAGAAACCAGACGAGTGATGCTGTTTTACCGTCGAGGAGGAGGCTCTGCTCAGCTGCTCCTCCAGCCACGTCTCCTGGGCCTCCTTCAGCTGAGGGCAGGCCGAGGCGTCGTAGAACAACTGGGAGTTCAGAACCAGGCAGAGGACTCCACCCACCTGGGACAACAGCAGAGAGACAGACGGGTTACCTCCACCTCATTCATTTATAGACAGCAAAGGCTTATTTTGATAGTATATTTTCAACCATCTATACAGTTTTATTGATACAATGGCTTTTGTTTTTACTCTAATAATTCCTAACTTCCGCACAGATGACAAATCCTTAGTTTGAAAGATGCACTGCTGCTTCTACACTATTCCATCGCCAAAGGGAGCATGAGAAGGGCCCTGGAGTCGAGCCTTATATTTCATATTTTACATATAAAAGGGCTCTGGACCAGTGACAACTATGATATTTTAACAAGGAAAATAAAACAGACTCCCACACAGGTTTTGTAGGCTTCTGCAGGTAGCTTTTCTTAAATCTCCTTAAAAAACTAACCCTGCTATCTGAGACTTGTTTATAACAGAACGCCTGCATTACAAAGCCCTTCGCATATTTGTGCCACTACTACTGGCTATGCTGCTACTACTACTATTAATGAAACATTCCTGGCTCTCTGCCTACCCAGAAGCTAAAATAGTCATTCCCCCAAGCACTGCAGTACTGCTCCAGTGTCCTGGGGGTGGGGGTGTTGCCCAGGTCATGGTTTCCACTGACGAACACCAGCGGGATGGAGGGATCCGTCCCCTTCAAGGCCGCCTTCAGGTCTCGCTCCTGACCTTCTCTGAATGGGGTGTCTGGGGAAGGAGAAGGGGGATCTCAGCATTGGTTTTGGTGGAAAAAAAGAAAAGGATCCTTGATTATTAATATTGATAATCAACATCCTGCCTGGACAATTAATCAGCGAGAGAGGCCTGCGTGTGAACGTTGGTGGAAACTGTAGCGTGGAGAGTGTGAAGGGTACTACAGGTGAGAGCGGCCCGAGGGAAGGGGGATTCTTTGGATGATAACAATGAGAGCTCGGAGAACGATCAATAGTCTGTACAGCTCGATTTTATATCACCATGGTTACTGGCATGATGAGTAGTGTTCCGGTGGAAGCCTCCCCGGTCCGCGCGGAAAACCCAGCCTCTCTGTTGAGCCCAGCGCTCTGCGGAGGCAGATTGCCTGGTCCAAGATACACACGCCTGTTGGTTTTTACTCAAGATCTTTACAATGTGTTCATTTGAGTACTACGCTAAAGGAGAAGCGTAGAAAACATTAGTTAAAGACAGATAATGGGTGAGACTCAAGCCTATTTATAATTTAGTATATCAAACAAAGCTATCAGCCGTTTGTCTTTAGTTGGTCCTTCCTCTCCCTCTTCTTCTCTGTTATTTCTTTCTCTTTTTACTCATCTGAGTAATTATTTTACTGGCCTACTTTTTGGAGCGAACGTTTTCTTGGATGTTTGGATAGGACTCATTACATAAGAGCCTTTTTCCCGACAGAACATCTTGTGCATGACAGAGTGAGAGAATGAGTTTAAAATGCTTCCAAATGAAAAAAGGTAAAACGGCGTTTCTTTTCACCTGTCTCTCTTCTATAATCAAGCCGGCCTGTCAGACTTCAAGCTGTCAATATGACACACAAACATGCACGGATATACAAAAGGAGACATGACAGCCTTTTTTTGTTATGCAAAACAGATTCTGTGTGACACTTTTTTACGACTGCATTTCTATTCAGGTTTGGAGAGTAAGTGCTTCTGCGTAATCACAGACAGTACATTCATTTTCTCACGTATACCAGGTTGTATTTCAACAGGAACCATAAGATGAGAGCTATAAAATGTTCATAGATCATCAGTAGCACACGGCAAAGTTGTAAAGTATTGCACCTGATAGGCCGGCCTAACATGGGCTGATGACACCTGAGGGTAAATCTGGTTAATTAGTTGAGCCGACAGCAAAGCTCGAGCAAGTCTCTTGGTCAATATCTACTACTGGGGAGTGAAATATTTAAAGGATGATTTACAACGTTTACAGTGTCTCAATAAAAACATATATCCTGGCCACTTGGAGGGCGCGTTGACGTTTATGCAAAGGCGGCATAGTGTTTCATGCACACACTGATGATCAAACGTTACAAAATTCATGCACAAGATGCACTTGTGCAACAGAAAGCGGAAGCATGAAGGTGCATTTTGTTTCGGTTTCATAATAATGGCAATTATTTTTAGGGTTGCAAAATTACGGGAATGTGCACGGTGGAAACTTTCCATGGGAATTAACAGGAATGAACGGAGATTAACGTGAATCAAATGAAAATATAGGGGTTATCTGCTCAGGTTGTATTTACTATGTCATAAGCAGATAGAAAGCAACCTTTTACCATATCATGAGCAGACATAATCCATTAATTTTCCAAATGACTGCATTAATTTGTCACATACATACAGTGTGAAATGTGCCATGTGGTGGGTTAGCTAGCAAGCTGGTGAACTAATGGGTAAAGGTCGTTTGAAAATTAGAGCCGACAGTGTGAGCCGTGTGTAATCTAGGGGTTAAAGTAAACAACTCGTGTATTGCAATAAACAGTCAATGGAAATAAATTAATTCAAACTCCCCCATTAGCATGCTCAATCAAGCTACGTGCTAACAGCTAGGAAGCAAGAGGCTATTAGCAGGAGGTGTTAACAAGTTAGAAACTGTACTTTGCTCTGGGCTACTGCTCAACTATGTTAAATATCATAAAATATATTCACTTCAGAAAAATACAAAATACATGCACATGTGACGGGACAATGCACTGTGCATGCAAAGGGTTGCAATTTCACTGAATTCCTACTTGCAAATGATCCGAACATGTGATGAAGAGTGCGCTGCTGAATGCAGTGCATGGTTGCAATTCACTTCAATGGGAATTTGAACCAAAACAGGCCATAAGACCTAGTGTTGCTTTATATGTGTATATTTATTGGTAACTTCCCTTGGACATTTTCAGACCCTTTGTCCCCATTAATGATATTTAATACTTTCCTTCCTCGGAAAAAAGAAAATTCTGTGCCATGAAAAGTGAAACTGTTATACAATTTTGTTCTGCGTTCGTAAGAGATCAATTCGCGGTGTTATCAGCGACTGTAATGAAACGAATAAGCGGCTGATGGGTAGTGCAGTTGGAGAGAAACTAAACATCCAGCTGGGTCTCTGGGGAGCTGACAGTTTGGAGCGCGGTCCTGATGAAGACGGAGACAGCTGAGACCACAACAACGTGGACTCATTATTCCAAATCACAATATTTGACCGCTGCAACAATTACATACAAACAAAGGCAGCTGCGCTAATGAAGCTGGGATGGAGAGTAGGGGGCGCAGGGGTCGTCGTTTTGAAATGCTGGGGCAATTGTCGCAGCTGCTAGCTCTCAACCCTCCTTGCTGTTCCAGACACTTTCAGTCCAACACGTTTTAACCATTTAACCATTTTTTAAACATTATAGTTTTTGGCTCTTTTAGGTCAGTCTGTCTATATATAGCACACAACAAGCTTGGATAAATCTTTAAGGCACCTTGTCACACGCTCCAGTGGAGCTCGTTGGTAGCTTAAAAAAAAAAAAGAGAAAAAAAAAAAAATGTTTACATGTTTGACACCATCCAAGTGTGAATGTGTGTAATGGAGTGAGTGGGAAGCAGGGTGGGGCTACGAGACCATGTAGCCACACTTTATTTTCTTTGGATGCATAAATGTGAAAAGCACTGGTAGCCACAGAGATTAGCGCTGCGCTGCCTTCTGCTTCCTCACACCTCCAGCTGCCTGCCCTAAACTACAGCCATGCGCGAACATGGCAATAACCATGAATCATCCTTCAGCATTACACAGCGTAAACCAATCCTCAACCACACAGTGCGCCCATCAATCTGCATTCAAGACACCTTGCGTTAGATTAATGTGGAGTGGTTATGGGCAAGACAGCGTGCCAGTTTAACATTTGTAGGTTGTTTAGATACAAATCTAAACAGCGGTTGGAAAGTCTAGGCTGCTTAGTCACTACAAAACTGGAGTAATATACTACGTCCTCCTTCACTTCCCCCTTAACCACCGGTAATAGTGTCATACGAAATTGTGCAAATGACCACTTGCTTGGTAAGGTTTGGACTCCAAGGGGGAAGGCAGAGGATTTGAGGTGAGAATCCATCTCCTAAAGCACGAGAGCATGCAGAGCATAGTAATAAAACGCTGCAGGTAAGTTCAGTTCATAAATAAGGGAGAATCGTGCAGAGGCTCGTGAAACATATTAGGAAAAAAACCCAACATTTTACAACATTTCTTTTCCCCCTCGCCCTGCTTAACTCTATTTGGAATAAGCAATATATGCACAGGGCAAGGCACACGGAAATAAAGCACAATGCTCTCCGCTCTCACCGGGGCTCTGACTGAAAGGCCTTGTTCGTTTAATGAGATCGCAACACTGTGATTCTCAAACCTTGACAGGAGGCTTTGGCAAGTTCTTGTTGAGCCTGTCCAACACTGTAAGCACTTCTCTCAATCGAGAGTCGAGACTGCACACAGGTCTCGGTGTGTGGGGTCTTGCTGTCGCGTACATTTTCCAACCGCATTTTCATTTCCTCTACGTTTGTGACTAACTCGAGCCTGTGCTGGCGCTGACAGGTTGTGCCGATGTGGCACTGGCCTACAGTTTATGACAAGCCGGTAGCCTAGGATGAAGTCGCATTACAGTGCCCCGCAGCCTTTCAGACACACAACTTTGTTACATAAGCTGGATCGATCCTGCGGGCGATGAAATCCACCACAAGTACTGTAAAGTGCAAAGTCCTGTGAACTGTCACCACAAAACTAGAGTTTTGTCCGGGGCCGATCCTCAGGGCTGGTCCGTGAGTATCCGGGCATATTTTATATCTCCTTTCTTTACTGTACTCCGCCGTGTTTGGCCACCTCGACCTGCTAATTTGGCAGTGCTGCTCTCCTTTACGACAGCCAGGCTCTTCGGCTGCCAGCGGAAATTTAAATGTCAATGCATTTGAATAGTTTTGAACCGGGACCTTCAGTATCAAGTGGCTCGTGAGAAATGTGTGGACACATTCAGTGGAAGTTATTTCAGTGTGTCTTATGCATATTTAACAGTATGAAATCAGACTGTGGACCTTCAGACATCTAATGTTAAAGGTCTCGGATCAGGATGGAGGCTAAACCCCCTTCATTACTCCTTCCAGCTTCTCCGATCAGCGTCTGCTTCAGGGCACCGCTGGCCAGAGAGAGAACTCACAAAAAAACATTTAATTCCTAATGTGACAAGCCAAAACAGACGCTGCTTTTTAAAAAAAAAAACAGATTTGCACACCTGCTCTGACTTATTAATGGAATTGTTTGTGTTTTAAGATGTTGTGAGTCAAGGCTCTATGTTTTTATGTTGTTTGTGAGCCCCTAACCTAAAGACATTTATTTGATTGTCTATCATTATGTTTTGTTTTTTTTTGAAACTTGATGAGAACATCCCGACATAAAACCTCATCAAAACATCCGCCATGCTTACGGTTCTTGTTCACCACAGTGGACATCGTGATAATTGCGGCGTACAAAGCAGGACTTAAACTAAAGGGTGTTTAAATTGTATTCCAGGATGGTTTCAGACAGAAGTTACATGGGTTCATGCCATGTTTAGATCTTATAGGGAAAATAATGTCAGCTCTTTTTTTAACAACGTGAGAGTGTTTTAAATATAAAGCTATATTACCATCAACTGATATTATTTTCTTTCAAAAAAGACCATCGGAGCCGCGATCAATGAAATTCTGTTACGCTTCCTTTGTTGTCATATCTGCGGAAAATATCTGCAGCTTCAAAAGACTCCCATGTCCACGGAGGCTGATATCAATGGTTTCTCCAAGTCTAATCGTCCTTATTTACATAAATTCAATAAGCCATGAGCACTGCATGAACACTCAACAGTGAAGCAAGTGTTGTTGGACTGTCGCCGTGAAGACGGAGGATTTACCAGTTGATCTACGCTTAACCTCCCTATGGTCAAGAGCTTAGGTTTATAATAACTGAGATCATGACATCCTGGATACTGAGCCCAACTGAGTTTCCCTCTCAGGGTGGCTGGGCTCATACATCAGAGAGGGGGGAGGGGGGGGAGAAGTCCATCCTGGTGGTTTTGGGCATCTGGTCAGGGTCAGGTTATGCTAAAAGAGAACCAGTATGTCTGCTGTGACGAGTGCTCATAGCTGTTCCGAAAGGTTGAACTCGAATGCCGTCGACGCACATTTTCAGACAGTTTTTCCTTGAACACATTCATGGGGAGTCCCAAACCCCATAAGAAAACTATTACTGCATAAGAGGATCCCATTAGATAAACCCACAAAGAACCCCCCCCCTCCAAAAAAATCCAAAATGCTTCCACATGTCCCAGAAACAAACTGTCCCTAAGCAGTCTTCATACTCTCCTCTGCTTCAGAATCGCACCAAGAGTCACATTTTATCTGCCTTCAACGGCAATTAAACAGGTTTTTTCCACAGTTACAGAGAGGGGACAGGGAAGTCCCAAGGTAACCGCTACTTCACCTTTATGAGTTTTACACACATGCAGATACGCACCCATACTCAAACATTTCCCTCCGCTGTATCATGCGTAACTTCCCTCACAAACCCCCAGAGACAGAGCTTGGATCCTTTGTAGTGCTCATTAGGAGAGTGTTAAGTCCAGCATGTTCCTCTAATCTAATCAGCTCTCTATCTCTCCCCACCTCCTCCCCCTGCTGCCGCCGCCGCCGCCCCCTCCCTTCTCTTTATCCTCTTCATTTGTCAGCTTTGAAAATAAGTGAGAGAAAGACACGGGAGAGGGAAAGTGAGTGTGCGAGAGGCGAGATTGAAGGAAGTCCTTGAGATGAGAAGAGAGTCTCTTGGGGGTTTGCCTGAATTGGAGAGGAGACAGGGAATTGGGATCAAGGAACTTTCTGTCAGTAAAGGTCTGGGTGACAATCTTGTGGGAGCAAACACTGGCCAGCATAGCTTTAGGAGCAATGACCTGACGTTGTTTAGTTTTGGACATTGGGTTCGTACCTCGTGGACCTGTGATTGGATGCGAAGGAAAACCTTTGAGTTCCTCTCCATCTTGTGTGAATAAGCACTTCTAATTACCACTTCCCCAGTAAGTCTTTGATAAGGAGCTTTCAATTGTAAGGCTCAAACCCCTATATTGACGAACATCACGACCCTCCTTTTCTATTGTTGGGAAATCGAAAGGGAGGATTCGACTGGAATAAACTTTTAATCGCCACCCATGTGCACAGCACACACAGTGAAATTCAGACTCTGCATTTAACCCATCCTAGTATTAGGAGCAGTGTGTGGGTCTGCCTGGCTCAAGGGCATCTCGGCAGTGCCCAGGAGATGAAATGGCAACTGTCCAGGTAGCAGCACTTGGTCCGTTCAGACCCTCGCACTTGACCCTCCGGTTCCCAAGCGTAGTCCCTACAGACTGAACAAACACAACTCGATTCCTCTGCACTGGATTTAATTCACATGGATGCTTCAAATAGATTCATCAGAGGCAGGAATAAATGTGTACGGTGTCAGAATTGCAAATGAAGGTTGTCAAAATAAGGTATGAGGCATGAGACCGCAGCTGTTCGCTAAAGAGAAGAGACGGATGAGAGGAGAAGACGGAGCGGAGGAAAGAGACAGACAGGAAAGGAGAATGTGAGCGCGAAGGAGAGGAGAGACAGATAGTGAAATCCGTGGGAACAGAAATACAGTTGCCAATTTCCTGTCGCCGACAGGCAGCGTTGTTGACAATGCCAGTTGACAGCCAGCTTCCCCTGGCCACCACCCATTCATTCTGTATTGTAAATAAACAGTTTGAGGGGAAATGTCAGCCGAGAGATGGAAGTAGCAGCTCCGGCTATAATATCTCTTCCCTCCTCCCTTACTGATGCAGCAGCCCAGTTGCCAGGCAAGTGACGGACATGGCGAGTAATGAGGATGGCACACACAACCTGCTCCGTTGTGGCTGACAGTAACAAGGGCTGACGCCGTGGCGTTTAAAGGTCCCCAAGGCCTCGCTGTTAAAACCCCATGCTTACACTAACTACTGTCCAACTCTGTATCTGAAATAGATCCCGCCACGACCTATGAATGGGGCTGATCAGAGTGAGACACAGGGAGAGATGTAAGGTATATGGATGGCGGCCATGTTTTGGTGTAAATAGTGCAATTATGGGAATGATAAGGATACTTGGACGCCTACAGCAAGACTCTTAGATGATAGGAGGAGACAGCTCCAGGAGTGTTCATGGAAGTCGGCGCGCAGCTAAAATTGGTGGTAGTTATGACTCCCCACTAAAAAAAAAATAAAAAACTGAAAAGAGTTGCTCTGTGACTAAGCCAAGCCCAATCTGTGTTGCATGTGAATAGATTGCCTTGAGTCAAATTTTAGAAACAGGGGCCAAGGACATTTTACAGATGACGTACCATTGGCTGCACCAGCACCATCATTTAGGTGCACCCAAAAAATGGTCTTCTTCATTTTATTAATGACTTATTTTATTATTAATACAATAACAGACAACCAGGTGGATTTATAACAATATTAAAGATTTTGAAAACTACATTTTTGGAGAAACTCACAAAGCTATTCATTGATCGGAGCCTGCATGTCCCAGAGGAAGTTTTCGGTCAGAAGGTTAATGTTTTGGCATAGAGCGGATTAAATCTGCCCCCAGGAGCTGAATTTCATTCCAATAAGTAATCACTATCATGTTCAATTTCTCACTTTTATAACAAACCAAATTTAATGAAAATCGGTTCGGAATTAAGCGAGTTACAGTCGATTTTGAAATGAAGTCTGTCTCTCTCAGTACATTGTATTTGTTCACTAGCGGAGCTCGACCACTCCAATATGGAGGACGTGCAGACACGCGTCAAATCGCAAACGCTGCGTCTACTTTATTATATCTACGGGTGTAACTGGCCTCACAGAATTTTCTTAAAAAAAAACAAAAAACAATGAATATTTCTCTTCCTTTTGGTATAAAAAACGGTATGTTTTAAAGTTGTGATGTTGCTCGAGTAGGCTACATAGACCTGTCCTATTTTTTCACCCACCTGCATTCACCAAAAAGAATATCCAGGACTGGATCCCTGCATGCTGCACCACATATAAGAAATGACTCTGCTAAATAACTTCAAATCAGCATCAAGGCCAGATTATTTCATCACGATCCAATCAAGTGTGAAAACAGACACACTGAGAGACCCTGACATGCAGAGATGCAGAGAGACGGGTCTTTTCTCTATTTGTGCCCGTTCCTTGAGGCCAGGAGGCAGCCAAGCAGGCAGCCAGGCAGGCAGCCAGGCAGGCAGCCAGTCAGCCAGGCAGGCAGCCAGGCAGGCAGCCAGTCAGTCAGGCAGCCAGGCAGGCAGCCAGGCAGGCAGCCAGTCAGCCAGGCAGGCAGCCAGTCAGTCAGGCAGCCAGGCAGCCAGGCAGGCAGCCAGGCGGCCAGGCAGCCAGGCAGCCACTCAGGCAGCCAGTCAGTCAGGCAGCCAGTCAGGCAGCCAGTCAGTCAGGCAGTCAGTCAGGCAGTCAGGCAGCCAGGCAGCCAGGCAG
>CALSCE010000091.1:18511972-18523254 GCA_943593645.1 Bovichtus variegatus
CCAACACCATGGACAGAGACATGGACTTCAAGCACCATGGACAGAGAGAGGGTTTCCGGTAATATGGACAGAGACATGGGTTTCCAGTAACATGGACAGAGACAGGGGCTTCCAGTAATATGGACAGAGACAGGGGTTTCCAGTAACATGAACAGAGACATGGGCTTCCAACACCATGGACAGAGACAGGGTTTCCAGCACCATGGACAGAGACAGGGCTTTCAGCACCATGGACAGAGACAGGGCTTTCAGCACCATGGACAGAAACAGGGCTTTCAGCACCATGGACAGAGGTGGTTCAAAAAAAATTCAGCATGATCCACACATCCTATTTTTTCACCTGAAGAAACGGCTCACCTGGCTGCTTTAATATTGAATATTTGAATGAGAGTTAATTGTTGGGTTTGCTCGCTTCCACTGCACTCAGAAAGGTGAAATAAGTTTTCTTTTTAACCCGCAAAATGAATCCACAAGTGCCACCCGTGTACAGGTTTTGTTTTGCAGGTGGGAAATGATCTAACATGTTTGAGCTCAGCTCAGGCACGTAAACAGATGCGTTTGTCACACAGCACCTGGTTGACAACAGGCAACTGTGCTGGAAGAACTTGAGATATCCACCAAATATAACACGGATTGCTACACAACAGGCTCAGGCCTTATGGTCTATATATTGTGTTTGCAAACAAGCATCAGTGTATTAGAAATACTACTAATTTCGAGGGAAAGACATTTTCCAATCGGACACTATTTGGGAATGAGGCTCTTCACTTTTTCATCTTCAAAAAAAAACCTGTGTCAAGCACTATGTCTGTTCTGGATTAAATTGTCTTATATTTGGTTGTGTTTTTTCTTTTGGCTGTGGTACATTTGGACCAAGGAGCGCGTTCTCGTAGTCATTACTGCTTCAGAAACCTTGAAAGTCCCCACGGATCTTTTTGGGCATTACGTCCCGCTGGGCCACATCTTTGTTGAAGGGCTTTTTTTCCAAATGTATCCCCTGCTTAAGAAGCTGTGCCAGACAAAGCCTATTGTGGCACATTATTGTGATTTCAGGATTTCTAAAAACAATGGCAACCTACGAATGAAAATGAATAAATTGGGGGGGGGGGGGCCCCCCCCCCTTTTTCTCCGCCGCAAAACTGAATAGTTATGCCTCTATTTCTGGGTTTTTATCTTTCTCCCTCTCAATTTCTCTCTCTCTCTCTCTCTCTCTCCCTCTCTCTCTCTCTCTCTCTCTCTCTCCTCAACCCTCGCAGTCTCACTCCCTCACCATGTTTCCTCCTCCTCTCCTTTTTGCGCACCAGGCTCTCCCACCCTCGCCTTCTCTATTCGCTCACTGCGCTCTCATCCTCGGTGCGGCTTGTGTCTCTGCCTACTCCCGTGCGTAAGAGCGCACCGATGGATATGTAAAGTGATGCACTCCTGAAAACGCCAAAATCTGAGCCTGCAAACGCCTTCCTGAAGAGAAGAATAGATGCGCGGCACAGAGAGCCAGTTAGATTAAGTCAAATCATATTCATCGGAGATTTTTTTATTCTGCACGGTTTTCTTTTAGATGGTGCTATGTTAATAAAGATGTTCATCGGCGCGGAGGACGGTGCGTTGCTATTTGGATGTGTGTTTCTGGACTTTTCAGCGTATCATGACCGCGCACCCTTTTTCCTCTCTCCAAGTCTTTTCGTTTCTGCGTGAAGTTGAACGGAGGCGAGAGCACGATGAGAGGGAAATACTTTCTCCTCGGCTTCTTGTTGCTCAAACTTATGGCTCTCGTGTGCAAGGCTGACGGGGAGCCGGGACTGCTCGGAGGATTCGTAATGATCGCCACCTCCAACGGCTCCAGGGAGGAGGAGAGCGTGTCCGAGGAGACCCCGCACACGGAGGACAGATGTCGGGGTTACTACGACGTGATGGGCCAGTGGGACCCGCCGTTCATCTGCAAAACGGGCAATTATCTGTACTGCTGCGGCACCTGTGGCTTCCGCTTCTGCTGCTCCTACAAACACTCCCGGCTGGACCAGAGCACCTGTAAAAATTATGACACTCCGGTGTGGATGAAGACCGGACAGACTCCCTACAAAAAAATTAACAAGATGCACGACAGCACCAAAGACAAGACGAACTTAATTGTTTACATCATATGTGGAGTAGTGGCCATCATGGCTCTTGTGGGGATTTTCACCAAATTGGGTCTGGAAAAGGCGCACCGGCCTCAGAGAGAGAACATGTCCAGGTAAGTCTCCCTCACACTCCCTGCTCCTCTCAGTGCGCTTGTTTACAAAGAGACTGGCAGTAGTAGCCTACGCACGCACTGATCTGGAGCGCGCAACGTGTCGTTCTTTTCCTTCCTCTGCCTCTGCACACAACAGAAGTACAGATCTGGACTCAACTGGAACATAGCAACAGCACATATAAATGCATTGGGCATATTCGGTTTCACGCACAGGCCACTTGGCAAACAGAGCAACTCTTCTGTATTGACTCTTTATGGGAACAGTGCTGCATGCTCTCTCCACTCCAGTCCATCCATCCATTGTGGTATGGCACAAACATTACGTGAGCTGCTCTTCCCTCAACAGGCGGGGGCGGTTTTCTTTCACTCGAGCAAGGCGGCATTGCGCTCCATTGTGTATGATTGGAGAGAAGTGAAAAATGCTTTTATACACCTTCATAGTGTAATCTAATAGGCAGGAGTGGCAAAAACCAGCACAAATGAAACCGAATATATTTACCATTCATCAGGGAATCACATTGTGTTTTGTTTTTTTTCTCCAATTGGCTGCAACTCACAGTTTCATGAAAAGATTGCGTGCAGCCTAACTTAATACTTACATGTTATGCACAGTCCCTCTTGTCTTGCATACCCTCAACCGTCACGCCTCTGTCTCTCTCCTCCCTCTGTCTGTCTGTCTGTCTGTCTGTCTGTCTGTCTGTCTGACAGGGCCGTCGCCAGTGTGCTGCAGGGCGGGTGTCCAGGTGAGCAGTATCGTGGGGAGGAGGCCCTAGGGATGCATTCGCAGCACTATGTTTCCAGGGCCACCAACCTCCGTGAGTGCTTTCTTTTAACGTTTTGTATCACTCATTACAGCATATAGAGGTGTGGGTGGTGTGGGTGGTGTGTGTGTGTGTGTAAGCAGAAGAAAAAGCTGCTTGAATGTGTCCATATCAGTGTCAGAGGCCCTGGCGGAGTCATCTAGAGGGATGCAAGGATGCGAGAGAGTCACTCCTCCCGGCTGGGCTCAACTGTTTTTAAACCACGCTCATATCTGGCTGATGGTGCATAGAGAGAAAATCCTCAAATATACAGTATACACACACACACACACACACACATGCCTGCAGGCTATTTTGTTTCAAATGACAGCATTGGGTTTTGTTTTATCTCGCACCGGCCAGATATCCATCCATTTCATAACACGCTGGAAAGAGAATATCTGTCTGCCTTTTCTGCAGCTTTTCAAATCCAACCGTTATTCACTGTTTTATTTTGGTTCATGCCCACATGATATAATGAGAGAGAGAGAAAGAGAGAGAGAAAAAGGGGAAGTGGGAGTGTGTGTGAGAGAGAGTCGGTGAGGAAGTAAGTGGTGGTGATGGTAGTGTGTTTGTGTAGGGGGATTGGGGGGGGGGGGCTGGGAGTTTGAAGGGTGGTGGTGGTAGAATACAGAGCGTATGAATGCCATCTATTTCTGTTGCGTCCCGTGGGCTGCTACTATACCAAGCTTCCTTGTGTTTTAATACCGTAGATCAAACAGATTAATCCACACAAACACACACACACACACACACGCACGCACATTCAAATAAATATGTACAGACCCGAGCATACAGTACATACACATCATAAGCACAGTCAGCACACAGCATTCAGATCCCCTTTAAGTTGCATCATATTTCTTGTGGCAAAACAAAAAGCAGATCTAAGATGCATTTGTTTGAGACACGCAGGGACTGTACTCACACTGGGCTTGTTAGAGGACTGTGTTACTATCAAGCTGTACATGAATGGCACCCTGTACGATTCCATCTGACTGCAGCTGAAGTCTCAGTTGAAATTGCACGTTAAAAAGACTGCCTCTTGCCTCTTGGACTGAATTTGAACTCCTTTTGTTGCAGAGCGAGGAGAACATCAAGCCATGGTTTAATCTGGTGTTGAGTTTAAATGTTCTACTTTCAGGGAAAGTGAAAAAACGATTTGCCGCAGCTGGAGGAGGTTATTTTGCACCAAATTTCAAATGCAAAAACAAAAGTGGCATCATGAATTTCATTCAGGCTGTTCTCGTTCACTGTTCCTATTCAAACCTACGAAAAGCACTGCACTTTAATTCCTGCACAACCCACGTGGTCGTGAGCCGGAGGGTGCAGGGCTGCCTCTAATGAAGTCCGGTGACGTCGTACAAACGCCGACAAAGTCTGCGCCAGGAAGAGGTTTGGGTCAGCGCTGAATTATTTTACCGTTGCCTAAACAGTGCAGATCCTCACTGCAGGTGGTTGCGCAGGCACGGAACAGAACAAAATTGCTTTTCGTAAGATGTCGTGCGACGCGTTGCATCAGGTACTTGGGTAACAGAACGATTTGTTTTGGTCCTGAACACAAGATTAAAACGTTCTTCCTTTCATGCCAGATGGCCTCAGGACACTTCCTTTCTTTTCTCAGCGCCCTTGCAGGTTACAGTTAATGTTTGGAAACTTCACACGCAGGAAACACAGTTTGAGTTAGGGAGGTGGGGGGGGGGGGGGGGTTACTACTTCTGTATATGCAAGAATGAGACGAATATGTAATCCTACAACAGCATCCCATGGCTAACGACAAGGTGACATAACCCTACTCGGCGTGAAGCACTACGCCCACAGACACCATCAACATCCTGATGAGAGCACATCTCATGGAAAAGGTTTGAAATTATTTGGTTTCAGAGAGTGAGGGAGTGTGGGGGGGGGGTGGGGGGGGGGATGGGGATTATCAGTCTAAAAAAACTGCCACCATGAAAAGAGATGAATAACACTTTGAGTAGGTGTCAGGGTCCACTCCAGTCTTTTTTCCCTTCCTCACTGTGGAAGAGATGAGATAGCGTGCTGGCCTTTCACCTGAGGACACCGCTGTGAAATAGCGATTATTATTTGCTATGTGGAACCTGATTCACCCCGAACCTTTTAATCCTCGGGGTTGTGGGTAATCATGTGAAATGTTATTAACCTCTGCGATCTGGGGGGTGGGGGGTGGGGGGGTCCTCCACGACTGCCACATGATTGGTTTAAGGGCCCCTCAACCGGACAAGGGAGACAATTCATCACGGGGGGGGTTGGATATGGATTTGCTGGATATGGACATGTATTTTTGATTTAAATGATTAACAGAGGATGTATAGACTGAAAAGGGCAAGAGGATTTTTTCATTAAGAGAGCCACTGGAAGAGCACGGGACGGATGGGGAGGGGGGAGAAGAAGAGAGAAAAGAGAGGCGAAGGTAAAGATCAGCGCTCGTGTTAGGGCGAGAGCTTTTATCTCCATAAAGGTAATTCCACATGTCCATAACGATGTTTCTCGCAAAATAATTCATTCATTCATGGCCTTTTTTTATTTTTATTTTTTATATTCCTGTGTAAAATACTAAAAGTATTTTCTCTTTTTATTAAGAACTGAACTGCAAAAATGAATGAAGTGAAATTATAGAGGAAAGAAATCCCCAAAAAATATTTCGAGCGATACACTCACTGCTTTATAATTTTACATGGTTTCCCCCCCGCAGGCACTTTATTCATTGCATTTGTCAACAGAGGTATAGAAAAACAAGCAAACCCTATTCCCGATACTTTGCTGTGTCTTCTTCATTATCATATGTACCACAGATGAGAAGGTATCAATTAGTAATACGAAAGCCAGAGGCTCGGGTTTGTTATGTTGTAGGCCCCTGTGCATGTCCGGGAGGGGCCACTGCAACGTCCTCCATAAGAAGAATAGACGCGTTGGTTGCCTTGTGAACCAGCACCAGCCAGAACCACCAATCCCCAGGTGGGCCGGCCGACTGGCAGACTTTCATGTCATCTCCAAACCCAGAGACTGTGTTTGAATCCTTAAAAAGGCTGAAAATCCCGCGTCTCTGTGCTTCCAGCATCAAAAGAGCTGGAGAGACAAAGAAGGGAGGGGTGGAGAAGGAGGGAACAGCGCAGTGTGAGGAGCCAAGAGATCTTATACCCTTTTCCCACCAAAAAAAATAAATAAAAAGCAGGTTGTTTTTTTTTTTTAAGCGTGGGAAAACCCGCTTAAAATAGGCGGTAGACTCCTTTCCCATTTTGCAGTAAACGAGCATGACTGTGTTCTGGTGTGTCACGCAGGAAAGCAGCATGGAGGCCAGTGAAAATGTTACGGTGGTTATTCCTTCTTTATATCTGTCACGAATCAGACTCGTTCCTACTCTCAAAGCAGAGTTGGTGATTGTTGAAACAGTGGAAAGACTAACGAAGACGGTTTGGATGAGATTTGTTTTGTCTCTGTCGAGTTTGAGTGAAATGTTTTTTTTTTTTTTTTTTACAATGAGTAAGTAAAATGACTGTTTTTGTCAATGGAGCCTGGTGGCTTTGAGGAGAGCCTCTCACGGCTGTTTCCTTTCACATCTAACTCGGTGAATCGAGGGTTTATTTCCAGTTGGCGATTGTTGGCACAGTGGAAAGACTAACAAAGACGCCGTCGATGAGTTTATTTGTGTGCGTTTCGATGATCAGCGAGGTAAAAATGACTGTTTCTGTCAATGGAGTCTGGTGGCTTTGAGGAGAGCATATTAAATTGTATGTTTTGTTACGTTAATGCATAATAATAATTGTCGAGGTCCCGGTTGATTTTGTTTAATATGTATTCGCTTCAATGGAATCACGCCGGAAAAATGGGCAAACATCAGCGTTTCCACTCACGTGTCATGTTTTCATCTTTGCTGATCGGAGCTGGAGTCAATAAAACATCCGTGACTCCTGCAGAGTCATTTGTCCCGGGAATAAATGTAAACCTTTCCCATGACAAGACAAAAGCCAGACGTTAACGGGTGTTTCGTCCAGGTGGAAAGGGGCTTTAGTGGCAACACCAAGACGGATAGCAGCCATTTCTGAAGCTGTGAAGGACGGGGCTTTGTACCCGTCACGAGTTCTACATTACAGTCTGTAAAGCTGCACCCTTGTCTGGATTGCCATGAAAAAGTGTGACAACACCCTGAGCCACGACCGCTGAATTCAAGGTGACTTTTGCAACCTTTTTTTTTTTTTTTTTTCCACCAGCAGACTTGAGAGTCTCTTTAGTGTCATTGACAAGCAGCTCATGTCTTTGTGCCTACGCTCACTGTATAATATAATGAAGAAGTTAGTGGTGAAATTTAATTGTTAACAGCGTTTTATCACTGAGTTATTCACATTACAAATCCTCCAAACCAATATTGTACTTCTTAGTCCTGTAATTGTCACTCGGGGATCACAGTGAAGAGCTTTAGGTGGGCAGCACTATTAGTTTTATTGAGACCAAACACACACAGCTACACACACACACACCCACACACACACACACAGTTCTCTGTATTCACAACTCAATTTACCATTTGCAGGCTTAATTACCTCCCCAGCAGTTATAATCTTTCCTTAAACATTCTGAGATGGGAAGGATGAAATTTTAATAGGTAATTGCTTCTGAGATTGCACAGGCACGAGGAAAGGCCCTGTCTGCAAAACACTCGAGCTCCGCCTTGTGACTGTGTGTACAAGTGTGTGTGTGTGTGAAGGTGTATGAGTGTGCCTGTCAAAAGGAGCTGTGCATATCCTTCGTTAAAAGTAGGTGACTGTGTGACCTTGTCTTCCCAGCTGTCATCCGAGCCTTCAGTGTGTCACATCTGATTGCAGAGTGTCAGAGCGGAAAGAGAAGCTCCAGCGAGTGAACACACACACGCCGCTGCACAGGCCGTATAAAACAAGCAAAGAGAGGCTGCGAGGGAGAAAATCACAGAGCTGGAGGTAGTTATCTAGGAGGCGTCACTCTGGCAACAGCTCCGTTTGAAGCTCAGCTTCTGTCCTCGTGTTCAAACAGGCAAGAAAAGCAGGTGAAGTCGAGGCTCCATCCCAGAGTTTGTCTTTCAGGCTCGCAGCTCGTCGGAGCGACAGTAAAAGCTTCTGCTATATCTACTGCTAGATGTCTTTCAGTCAGGCTATTTGAAGAAAATGTTTGTTTTTTGTTCCATTTTCAATGATTTACTTTCGTTCAAACACTTAAAATGTACTTTCCATTTCCATACAAACACTTCAAGCAATAGTTTGACATTTTGGGAAATATGTTATTTACTTTCTTGGTGAGAGTTACCTGAAAAAGAATTCATACATGTATGGTAATGTGAAGCTACAGCATGCAGGCTAAGCTTAGCTTAGCATAATGACTGGAAGCAGTGGCTTCTCATATGAAAAAACTAAAATCTGTGTTTTTTACAGGGTTTTACAGAGTATTTCTTAGCACATAATTATAAATAAAAACACATTTTTACGTTTTTTGTTTGGCTTAAGAAAAACAAGATATAACATGTTAAGCCGGGCTAGCTGTTCCCCCATGCTAAGCTAAGCTAATTGTCTCCTAGCTTCATATTTAGCATAGTGGTGGTTCTAACTCTTGACAAGAAAGCAAATAAACCTATTTTCCCAAATGTCATTTTTTTGTGACATCACCAACAGCTTTCTGAAACCTGAATTTCGCTGGAGCACTTGCCGCCATCTTGAGATTTGACCCCCAGAAAGTTCATATTTTGGCAGCGATGTGGAGACTTCATGTGAAGCAAGCGAGTCACAAGCATCCAGATTAAGAGTTGTCATCTGAGACACCTGTCAATCAAATCAAAATCAAGATGCTCGACAAAGGCCACGTTTTTAAATTTTTTTTTTAGCTTTGCTGCTCGTTGTGTAAATGACTGTAACTTTCAGAATTGCCACTAAACTATTAGCTTTGTCAAATGTGCTAAACTCAAGAGACGAAACTTTGCAGATTTCAGTCCACATATTGTAACTTTAGCTACACATAATATACTTGCCTGCACTCTTTGACACAATTCACCGCATTAAAAGCTGATTTAGCTCGTCACTCCTGACAAATCCCACGGCTTTCCCACATTTTCAGACATCTTGGTGCAGTTATTTGATGCCACGCAAGTCTTGTTTCGACCCTAAAAGTACACTTGAGGCGCAGATAAGGCTACAGTGAGCAACTCGACTTAAAATCTGTCAGTCACAGGCTCAGATTCTCAGAAAGTGCAGAAGTGTCTCCTGCTCTCCAGGGCCTCATTCCTGCGCCCTCTCTTTGCCTAATTATCTTAATGTGAAGCCTCTCAGCAGCCCAGGGACGCCATTAGATCCTTGTGTATTAGGGCTCTGGGGCCGAACAGCGGGCAGGCATCGACTTCCACTCAGTTTAGGCACAGAGGGAGGCCGGCAAGGGAGGTGTCAACACGGCCTGGGGAGGGAGGGAGACTGGGTCTGAGGGCTGCAAGGAGAGAAGAAGGAGAAAGGCAGAAATAGAAAAACTTAAAAAATGCCCTGAAAGAAGCAGGCGATCCCGAGGTCGCGTCAGCCTCCTGTTTCTGAGCATTAGCTCCTTTGTGGAAGACAATGTAAATTGTAACAAGCCCTCATTCTGTGGACATTAAGCATTTTGACGGGCAGAGAGTGGCTTAATGCATGGCGTCCGTCCTTTTCTGTCCTTCGTGTTTTGCATCGCCCAGCGTGTAATTTCACATCTTGTCATTGTGGTGCTGTGATAAAAGAAGCAATAGGGACGGTGAATATCTTAACATCTAATCAGTCAAAACCCACCTCCTCCCCGTGAATATTAATCACTTCATTTGCTCCCAGCAAGTCACGTCTTGCATTTGACAGGTAATTTCGTCTGCGACCGCGTGCGTGTTCGCGGCTCGTGCGCGTGCGTCCGAGTCCACGTCTCACTTATGCGCTCATGATACATGCCTGTGTACGCACATAACCTGTGGAGCGCTTGGGTGGAAATGCTGAGTGTGAGGAGAAACATCTATTTCCGTCCATTTCCGACTCATTTCCATTTGACTATCTGCAACGATACAGCACTCGCAGGCAGTCATGGGATCAGCAGACAGACTTCCCATCTGTGTGTTTGAACAGGTGGTTATCACCACTGGTTTCTAATTAACTGCTACACTGGCTCTCCTTAATCAACTATTCAAATTAATGAGTCAAGCCTTTCGCAAATATTCGGATTATTTCCTGTATGAATGTGAATTTGCACAAAAAAAATGCAATTATGAGCGAAGATGAGCAGCTTTTAAGTGAAGGGTTCGGTTTGTTATTCCCGGCTGCGTTTAAGTTTTCAAGAGGCACTCGGCTCGATTGTACGTATCCTTGTAGTTGTCGCTGCAGAAGGGGAGCTGTCGAGGAAGCGATTGTGTGTTCTCTGTAACAACGACGAGCTTTGTGTCCGCCTGTCAGACATATACGTTGAAGCTGAATCTCCTTTGCAAGTCTACTTAGGCTTCACATGGAGCCGTGTTACGCTGTGTGAAAGCCTCTGTAATCTGCAGCTATTATCTCAGGTTTCCTTTTGTACCGTTAACAGGAAAACACAGTCGTATTCCTCCGTGTTGGTGACAGTAGTAGTATATACGTTGCTGCTCCTTCCCAACAGCGTTCCAGCGGTGCTCTCATAGTATTCACAGTGGGGGGGGGGGGGGTGCCGGGGAGCGCGTGGAGGAGAGGTTGTGGAGTAGCTCAGCACTTAAAAAAAAGTTTGATTTTGATTTAAATATGTATATTCACATGCTCGTGTTATTACAGCGTTCTGTAACGAAAAGCTTCTGTAAAGAAGCAGATAAGACTTTTTACTTATTTTTAAAAAATTTTTAAGTAATTGATAAATGCTTTGAATATCTGAAATTGTTAGCTAAAGGTGATGGAAAAATAGTTGTAATAGCTAGCTAAACGTGACAGAAACAGTTGTGATCGTTAGCTAGAAGTAGGCTTAAATGATGAATTAGTAAGCTAAAAGTAATGGATAAATAGTTAAAATAGTAAGCTAAAAGTAATGGATAAATAGTTATAATATTAAGCTAAAAGTAATAGATAAATAGTTATAATAGTAAGCTAAAAGTAATAGATAAATAGTTATAATATTAAGCTAAAAGTAATAGATAAATAGTTATAATATTAAGCTAAAAGTAATAGATAAACAGTTATAATATTAAGCTAAAAGTAATAGATAAACAGTTATAATATTAAGCTAAAAGTAATAGATAAACAGTTATAATA
>CALSCE010000091.1:18536321-18566491 GCA_943593645.1 Bovichtus variegatus
TAACACTTTCTCCATTACTTTTAGCTAACCATTTATCTCTTTTTTTAGCTAACCATTTAGCCATTACTTTTAGCTAACCATTTATTCAGTGTTTTTAGCTAACTCTTTCTCCATTGCTTTTAGCTAACACTTTATCCATTGCTTTTAGCTAACCATTTAGCCATTACTTTTAGCTAACTCTTTCTCCAGTGATATTAGCTAACTCTTTCTCCATTGCTTTTAGCTAACCATTTAGCCATTACTTTTAGCTAACACTTTCAACTACTTCGGTCCATCCATTACTTTTTAGTTAACCATTTCAACCATTTACGTTTAGCATCCAATTCTACCCAGTGACTTTTGAAACCCCTCTAAAAGCTGTATGCAGTTTGCTTGGCTCTCACAAAGCTGGATTTCCTTCAGGCAGTAAGAATCGGTGTCAAATATCTCTGAGCTTTTTTTCCCTTACGCTACAAACTTGCCCCTTTCTTCTGACAGCGGCAGCGGGTAGCAAAGACCCACAGAGCCTCGAACATCTACTCTGTTCTTGCTGTCTCTCAACTTTCTTGTTTATAAGGATTCGACACATTTTCTACACCGTGCCCGCCAATATCATGTGACCCTCAGAGCCTAAACACGCGTTCCTTCCTCAAGACTCCACATAAACTCCCTCACCTTACAAACCACCATACAAAAAGGGATTTTACACCTGGCTCCCGGCGAAATTCCTGTTAGCTCAGCAGTCGCACGAGGTCTCTGCTCGCTCTGTGATCCTCACTGTCCTCCGTGCTGCAGGAGCGAGATATGGACCGAAGGGATGAGGTCAAGACAGATGCAGTGCTTCTTATGTACTGTAAACAGACAGAAGGGGCAAATAAAGAGGAAGCTCTCAACTCCCGCGTCACAGACTCACACATAACCTTCTTACCATTTCAGTGTGACTAAATATGCATATGCAGAGAAAAAGAGAGGACCCCACACACTCCTACACATGGGATGTGTGCACTGTCACATACTGGAAGGGTGAGTGATAGCGACGAGTCAAGAGCTCTCGAAGCTATTAAAAATACAGAAAGCTTCACACATTAGAAAATGCACATTTGTAAATTTCAGGATGCTTTTCTTGGGCATGAATTGTTCATATAACTGTTCTGAGCTAATATCACAAAGATGTTTACTGTCGCTCTCAGTTTCACAAAACAGTACAGGCAGCCGCTTTGGACAACTGCACACGTCTCGTTTTTCATTTTCAGGCTTTACACAGGTTTTCATCGTCGCGGCAGACTTTTGTGTCAACAGCTTTTCATCTTCAAAATACTTTGCTCGGTTATACCCAAAGATGACTCTCAAATTTGCCTCTTTTTTTTTTTTTTAAATGTTTTTTTTTTTTTTTTTACCTAACTACAGCAAGTCTTTCAATAAAATATGCACGCTTTGTTTTTTTTTTGACAATCCCTGACAAAGCCGTTAGGATGTGACCTAGAACAATCTCCGAGGAGGCGAGCAGACACGTGAAGAGTAAGTGGTGAGATGAACAGACAGGCCGACGGAGCAGCAGGCAGCATAACATAGGTTGCATAACAATGACTTTTTCAGTACAGTACAGCCGGCCTGCCTGTTGATATGTGGGCGCGGGTGACTGCGGGACAATGCGAACTTGCCGTGTGCTGCAGAGCAAATACTACACAAGAGAATACTGTTGCCATGACAAGAGAGCGGGAGAGGGAGATGGAGAGGGTTGAGTAATGACAGAGAGGCAGTTTTGCAGCTGAAGAAAAGAAGAGGGTTTATCCATTTGCAGAGTGAGGAGAAAGAGGGAATAATAGATGAGTCAGCTGCTTACAATTTTCAGCTGCAAATCAAACAAGCAGTGAAATTACACTGTACAGCCAGTAGCGATGGAGCAAGGCCAAGCATGAGATGGAAACACTCCTACATACATGTGCTCCGGCTCTCTCTTGATGTCTCTCGTATATATTTCCTTTTCTAACACACACACACTCACACAACTATACACATCAAGGGACATGGTTGAATGTGTTGTCTGCCCTATTTTCACCCTTTCAGTGTGTAGAATAGAATGTATTCTTGTCTGGGACATGAGAAAAGCACCGATACCACATGTCTGCCCCGGGAGGATTGCCTCACTGCTCCACGCTGGATGTCTGGCTTCCCACGAGGGAGACAGCGCGGCTTTGAAATCATTCTGTGTTTTTAGTGCCGTGTGACTCTGCCTCTGCAGCGTTATGTAGTGCACACTCATGTTGTGCTGACTGCACTGTCTGTTACCTTGCGGTCATAAGCTCATCATCCACACGCTGTCTCATCAGTGCGGTCACACTTACTGTAATCCTGACATTCGCCTGTGCCTTCGCCCCTGCAGGGTGAATTCATGTAAACGTCTTAATGTTCAAACGGTGGCATGCATTTGAAACTAAATGCACGATCAAATCCACTGCTTTTACCCTCAATTCCTTAAGTAGTATCCTGTGACGACTTCATATGAATAAATTCCTATTTTCCTCCCGTCAGTGATTGATGTAATAGCAATGATTCAGCCAATTTACAATCACTTTTACAATATACGTTTACAAGCAGCCAGTGTCGCGAGCACGTCTTAAAGGTGTAGGTGAAGAAAATTGTTCCTGCATGACACTGCTCACAACAAGGTCTTTGAATTACCTTGAGTAACTGGTTCAGAACTGCCATCTAGTCCCATTATATTGGAGAGAAGGCAGACATCTCCAACACTCAGCAACTCACGCCAAAACAATCTACATTGATAAATAGCACTACAGGTAAAAGGAAAAATATGTATTTTTGACTTTAAGGGTGACATCCCTTTAAAACAATGAACATTTAAGTAAAAAAGGGTATACGGGAAATGATCAATCTTTCATTCTGGGCAGCAGTAATCTTGTCAGGCCAGACGTCCATCTTGTCAAGCTCACAGAGGTCTGAGGAAAATCATAATAACTGACCTTTAGAAGTCTTCTGCCAGCCATTCAGCTGACTGAGATGAAAAAACAACTGCCTGTGGAAACTTGTTGTACCTGGACGGACGCCTTTAGAAGTCAGAATTGTGGATTCCCTACTTCGCTGCCAAAATACAACAAAACTGTTATTTCGTGAGCGTTTCTGCATCCGTCTTCTCAAAACTGACATGGCATGCATTGAGCGTGACTCCTACACATCTATAGCAGCAAATATTAGTGTTTCAAGTTTGCGCACCAGTTTAAACCGTTTCCACCAGACACATAAGTAAGGCATGATAGAGCCATTGTTTTCTGGTATAAGTCAGCAACAGGACCCCCTGCTGCACCAATGCAGTCTCATTGAAATGAATTGGGAAGCCTGCGGTCTTTGCCACTTTGCTTTTGTTGGCGCAAAAAAACCCTCTTACAGGATTACATCGGCAGTCGACAATAAATATTTCTCAATAGCACCCAGGACGGCTACTTCAGAGATCACAGACCAGTGTTTAGAATGCATACAGGTGGAAAACTACAACATTCACAGTGCAGAAGTTCAGTAAGAAGATTGGACAACCAAATTAAAGGATCCCCAGCATCCATTGTCAGCCTTGTATTTTGAAGGCCCAGAGAGTCCCAAGAGCAGATTATCAAAATTTCATTAGGAATTCTAAAGGCCTTTTGAATCTTTAATTTGAAAAGTCTTTGTACAAATGGGACGAATGAATGAGGAAATTCAATATTAAGGATTAGCTCCACCAGTTTTAACCTGTTGTACCTCCAGAAGACCAAAGAAGGGCAGGTTATGTGATCAAGTGTCCATCTATTTGTCTCCACTCCTGAGTGCATTCAGGCTCTCAGTAAAACATCTTTCTTGTAGCACAACCCTCAGTCCAATCTATGAAATAATGTCTATAATCAGTTTCCAGATGAACACATCTTCTGGCCTTTGTCATAAACACAATACTTTCCGTGCTACCAGGCTCTAACAGGATGAAACCTAGTGATTTTGTTGACCTCATGACCTTTAACCCTGCACCCTATACAATTGTTATCTACCCAGTACAGCTGGGCCGTGAAATCACCAAACAACTGAGATGACTGCTACACATTTATTGATATTCTGCTGCCAGTTTCGTTACTGTTCAAGCTTTGTTGAGATGTTCAGTAAAAACATAGTAAAAGCCAGTATCTCAGGAGGCTTTATGTGGCTGTAATGATGTCTTTGACTATTACGATGTAGAAAAGCATTGTTGTGGGATCTCAGTTCTGTCTTAAATTTCCATTTTTGTTTGACCCAAAACCTAAAAACACAACAGGCTTGTAATTGCCACGTCGCTTGTCAAACTAATTCCCAACTGTATCCAATTTATTTTCCTGTCTTTGTAGTTTTGCTGCCGTTTCTAATCTTGGGGAAATATTCCAGTAGCAGGAATTAAATCTGGCTGTCACTGGAGATTAGTTAAAAGACGGCGGTGACCTTAGAGAATCAGTGTGTTTTGGTTGGGCTCGGTGACGCGCGGTGACCACGGCAGCAGATTCCCACTGCTTCCCTTTCATCCTCCTGATGGGCATCCTTGTGACAGCTGTCAGTCATCCGGCTGAATGAGTTCATAGTGTGAAGATGTTATCAGAGAGCTGCGTTTGTTTTCACTCTGCGTGTGATCCTCTTCATTGAGATCAAAACGCAGGGATGAGAGGTTTTGTTTGCAATGAGATCCTGGAGCAGTAGTATAAGAATAGTTAGATCTATTTCTTTTCATCTTTCAAGATTGCATGAGGCGACAATTATAAGCATTTTGGCTCAAATTTGTCAACCTTGTCAATTGGGAGCGAACACAATGTTTCTTTGAACCTGAAATAATGATAGCAAAGAGAAAGAGAAAGAGAAGAGAATGTGGATTGTTTTTCACACTGAGGCAGAGAGTGTATTAGAGTAAATATTGGAGAAAACTGTGGGACAGTGTGATTCACAGGGAGCAGCAGTACGCAGAATTAATCCTTGTCGTGGATCTTATGCATGAGCAAGAGAGATAAATTGGCAAAGAATGCTTCTAAAAAGGGACAATTAGCAGCAAGTCCAATAAATACACAAGCACATCTATTGTAACCACAACGCGTAACCCTAACAGCACTACTTATTGCAAATTCTTGTATGAATCACCGTTCTTACTTTAAGCCTTCGTGAGGTGTTGAATTGCTTTTTAATTTGGTTCTTTTCCAAAAAATTGGTTGGAAAATGGATGACGCAACCACAACATGTTTAACAGGTGCTGGATAAAGCGGGGGGTATTAAGGGCAAAATCTGGACTGGAACGCTTGTTTACTGTAATCATTTCAATTATTTGTCATTGCAATGCTTCACAGCATCATGGAGAAGATGCAGCACCATGGCGAGGGTAGTGAGCAGTGTACGGACTCCACTCGTGTCTCCGGACGCGCGTCTGTCTCCTACAAAATGACATTCCAATGCAACAAGACGGAAACATGTTTTTTTCCCGGATTACTGTTGCAGTTTTAAACACATTGATAATGTTGTAAGTTGTGGCGGAAAAACAAAAACGCAGCAAAACTACTTTGGTTCAGAAAAAAGATCACGATTTGGCTTAAAATAAGTATATTTGTTAAGATATGCCAGAATTTAAACTTAAAACATTGATGAACTAGCATTATCACAATATACCGATCTCCTGGCTGAACGTCCACTCTAACCTCTTTTATTAGAGACATATTTGTGACGCGTCAAAACAAACGTCATTCAGGCGAAAAAATATGTTTCCCTCAAAACTCATAACTGGCGGTACAGTTTTGTATGGGAGTCGTTAGTTTTAGGTGACATTGCTGGTTCTTCAGAATGGTATCAATCCTCTCATTCAACTTCGTGCCAGAAAGCGAACGTCCCTAAATGTCCAACAGTTACTTTAAGCCAAAAGACACCCGAGTCGTGACCAGATGTTCATCTGTAGCTCAGCGAGGCTGTAATTTGAATTGCCAGCTTGTCCCACCTCAGCCAACAGCCAACAGCTCGGCAGAACAGACATAAGTCCAGTTAATACATTGTTTTTGTAGTCTGTTAATAACAAATCTTAAAATGCATCTCACCGCATTTTCATGAACCATGATGCATGATGCATTTGCAATCACAATGTAGTGTACAGTACACATGTAAGGTGGTCTCTTTTTGTTAGTTTGTTCTGCTATTTCTGCATGTTCATGTTTTCGGTGGGAGCCCGTTCATGGCAGAGTGCCTGAAAACCAGGAGGGGCGGCAGCGCTTTGATAGGATATTGCATTTTACAATTGTGCTCTGAAACCCGACAAAATCCTCTATGAAATGAGAAAATTGGTGACCTCGTGCCAGCCATTTTGCCGTCCTGTGATAAAAAGCGGACGACCGGCTTTCATCGCAGCTGGAGTGAATGAAGATTCTATTAGGTGCATGAAAGAGAAGGGCTTCAGCGTGATCGTGAATCAATGCCGTTCCCATTTGTGTAGCCTTTTGTAAACCAGATGTCTGTATGACGTTACATCACATGCTTTTCCTTTTCCCCAAGCACCAAGGGACATTTCCTCACATTGGGGAATCTTGTCTCTTCTTCTTTCTTCGGCACGGGTTAGGGTGATTAATTAGTAACAACACAACTGGCTTTGCTTGACAGTTGGACTGTGCAGGTTTGCGTCCTTCGAGCGCGCCTCGTGGCTCAACAACGCACCGCTGAGATGAAAGAGAGAAAATGAAGCAGGAAATATATATCTGTCGGGCTGTGGCAATTTGTATGAGCACCTATAAGGAGGCTGTGAGGAGAAGGAGGGGACGGAGAGTTTGTATTTATAGGACCGTGTTGAGACTGTCCATCTTTTACTGTCCGTCTTTAATCGTGTGCTTTCTGCCTGAATGATTTTGTCTGGCTCCCTCTGAGCTCCACACGCTTCCTTTGTTTCTCCGGCAGCCATTTTTTGGAAACTTTATTTCTCACTCTCTTCATTCTTTATGCATCCTCTTCCCTCTCCATTTTTCCTCTTTCACTCTTCTCCCGCTTGTTCCTTCCTCCCGCTCTGCTTCTCTTAACTTGTTCTTACGTCTCAAATTATCAAGTGGCAGTATCTGGGGCTTTTAACAGAATGTATTCACTTAGCAAGGGGTACCTTCGCCTTTAGTGACAGGAATTTGCAATTATCCGTCAGACTCAGCGCAGCGAGAGAGCAACGCTGAAGAGAGCATCCGTGTTTTAACATTCACCCGCGCTTTAAAGTCAAATCCATGCAGTGTTGCAACACTTATTTCTAAATGTATGTGCTGCAAATATGCAGACTTATGCGCTCAACACACCTTCGAAACGGAATTATCGCTCATTAAATGAAGGGGAATACATTAGCACATTTTGCAACCAGGACACTGTATTTCATATAAGACATAGTAGGCGGCAAAAAATAATAAAATAATAATAGTTAATTCCTTTTAAAGCAGCAACAGGCCACGTACGAACAGATAGTAGTAACAGAAACAAGAGGAAACGTGGAAAGATTGTGGAGTCAGCGGCGACACCTGAACGCACCGTGGTTACATTTACGAGTGCGTCAAAACTAGTTAGCAAGCAGATGCATCTTATTAGTAAGCTAAAAGTCACCAATGAACTGCTGAAATCGTTAGCTATCGTCGCGTTTATAGTTAGCATGGGACCCCGGAGTGTTTTACATCATACACTGTATAAAAAGAAATGGTGTTAACATTCCTCCTGATGCAAATTTAAAAAGGCACTACAGGTATGCACTCCTGCTAAATGTATAAATAAATCATCCTTGAATCCTTAAAGGTAATGAATGAACATGTGAAATAGTTAGCTCCAAGTAATAAGTAAGTAAGTAGTAAAATGTTGGATCAATTATTCAACATTTTAACATTATATACTACACAATATACACTTCCATGTAACTGTTATATAATATAATCTACTTTATTGCAGCAGCGTACTGCAGCAGCATTTCATCTGCAGCAGTTTCTTCCTTTGCTTTGCGAGCTAGAACGACTAGTTTGGTGAAATATCTTTTCGATTATGCATCCGCAAACAATGCAGACGCCTCAACAAGTAGCTCAATCACACATGGAGACTTCTGTCGCCAATTAGAGCATCGGGGTCGACTGTGGAGCGTCTAAGATGTAGAGCATGGAGTGCAGAAGATCGCCCGAGCGTTACAACTACGCCCGAGAACAACGTTCCTGGTTAAAATGGCTGCGTGTGACAGATATGTCTCTCGTGCCACTGCAGAGGAATTAACCTCAGGTCAGCAGTAAAAGATGTTTCCCTCAGAACTACTCGGAAAAGATGCTGTCAAGAGGATACGCTGGGAAACAGCATCGAATAATTCTGCCTGGTTGGCGTTTTAGGAATTGTTTCGCTACTTAAAAAAACATTACACGCACATCATCTTACAAATGTGAAAAAAAAAATCCAATCAGAATATTACAATACATTTAATTCTATGATGAATTTGATGTAGTTCTTCTTTTATGATGAGAAATCCTGAGAATCCCGGGAAAAGATATATTCCCCTTGAAGTTATCATTTAAAATTTTACTTTTTTCGCTTTTAATCTTCCATATTTAGGCTGATAAGTCAAATGTACAGTAAAATAAAATGTCAGTTCAGCAATATTCTGAAATCTATATTCTGGTACATAAGTATTCCAGCTCTAATACTGACGGAAAATGTACTGGCAAGCATGGTTAAATGGTTACCGGTAAAACAGCAGATGCAGCTTATCAGTCTACACATACACTCTCTGGATTCTGTCCAAATGTGCATTAGGCAGCATGACATATAATAGCAGCAGATAATAGGCTGCAGCTGTAGAAAGATGGCCACAGTCCATGGCACTGACGTGAATGGATGTTGAGAGCTGTCGAGCACGGGCACCCTGTTTTAAAGCGGCAGATCTTACGGTGTGAAAAGATTCTAACCTCGTCCTGTCATGTGTCCTTGCCCACAGAGGGTGGTCAGATCAACAACAACGTGGGAGCGGGCTCAAACATGGGTCAGCAGCACCCTTACCCTGCCCTCAGCCAGCTGGCTCATGTCTACGAGCAGCAGCAGCAGCAGCAGCAGCAGCAGCAGCAGCAAAACAAGGATCTCAACAAGTACGCCTCCCTGAAGGCCGTGGGTGAGTTGTCTGTCAAGTTGTCTTATTATCTTTTAATTCAACACCAGCCGAAGAACAGCCGCAGCGTGAGATGGGCAGTGTACTTTTACGTTCTGCCATTGTTTTTTTTGTGTGGGTTTGTTAAAAATGTTTTATACCAGTCGTCGCCGCTGGCTCTGACTACAGCAGTGTTTGGATGTTTTATCGTCACAATCTCGGGGCTTCCCTTACTCCTGTCAGCGGAGTCACCGTAGGATGCATCCAGAGTTGGCAGGGAATCTTGAGGCTTTTATCATGTTTTCTTGTTGTTTGTGTGTCTGTCTGTCTGTCCGCAGTTAATCATCTCGCATTACTGGACCCTTCAGTCTAATATTTATTTACTATTTTAACATCTAGCATTTATGACTGTATGCTCGAGGAACTCTCGTGGTGGCGATGATTCACAAGTATTTTGTTGAATGTTTTATGCCGTCACTGACTGCTGACTCTTCTCCTCTTAAGCAGCCGGTAGAGGCCGCGAGTGATCAACAGCTGCTGTAGTAGCAAAAGGCCTTTCCGGCAATCGGCGAGGCTAAAAACAGGCCTCACACAGTCTGCTGCGGGCCACATGTTGGCCTTTGTCTTGGCTCTAGAACTGACATCCATAGAAAAGTTCGGTCTCGTTTTAAATCAGAGCATCTGCCGATTATTTCCACGGATGAATAAATCCCAGTGGCTTTACCGCCATCGTTGTTTGGGAGGAGACAGAAACACACCTGGAGGAGATTTCTTCTAGTTTTTGTTATAGTTAAGCGGAGGTCAAGGAGGATTTTTTCCCTCGAGGTCTCCAGGAGCGATTGAACCACAGCCGTGCCGCAGGCTGATCCGACAGGTGTTATTGATTGCACTACCAAACTGGACGCGCTGTAAAACAGAAACAGCCTGCTTCTCAAGCTGTTTGACAGCTTAATGCATGCCACCAAATTCAACGGGCTCAATTGCCAGTTGCAGCTGGTTTGAATGTGCCTCACCATGGCCATATGCTATTGGCAGTGGCATCACTATTTCATAACCTGAATTCATTTGAGATTGACTCGTGAATTTTTTAAGCTCGTGTGTGTCAGCTTGTTTATGCCAGACAGGTACCCTGCCCTCACTTGAATTCCGCCCACTCACACCAGATATCATCCACAAACACATCTCGGCGTCTGCACAAACAGCTGCAAGATGCCACCTGTCTGTATTTATTGGAAAATAATCAGGTCGTCTTTGAAAAAAAAAAAAAAAAAAAAAAAAAAAAGCCTCTCTCTTCACGCCAAGCAGCAGAGTAAAAAATGTTTGATTCCGATGACAAACGCAGGTGTGAACTTTCTCCGGTGTTGTAAATCCGAACATTACTCCGTGCACCGCGCTGCATGCAGAGGGCCGTGACTCATCCCCAGACATGTTACAGTAATAGATTATCATGCTTGTTTATGAGGAGCACCGCTTTGTGCCGTGGAACAAAGACGATGCTGAGTAATTATAGTGGCAGTTTGTTTAAACAGCCAGCAAAATTGAAAACAGAGAAACAGATGAATAATAAGTGATAGGTGGACAACATCATGTTTGAGCTTAAAGGAAAGACACCGTGCAAGAACATCAATAAAATAAAATTAATGGAGATTAACACTGTCATTCTGAGCCCTGGACCCTGATATGTTGTCATATTGTCTGGCGGTGTATTTTTGTTCATTCCCAGATAACAGGGCAAATATAGACATCACACAATAGATATTTTCAGCTACAGCTGTGTTTGATTGCAGAAAATTGTTCATTTATCTGAAATGCCAACAGAACAAAATTTTACTCTCTGATGTTAGGCTACAGCTTTCCTTTCATCTCAAGCGCACATAAAAACCAACAGATGGATGCAGCACATGCTCTGGGGATCGAGGATGGCACTGTGGGGAATCTCGAACTCTGGGGAAAAAGGACGAGGCAGGTTGATGGAAAAAGGGTACAAGGAAAAGGCGGATTCAAGCGAAATGACTGGGATTTGTTAAATATTACAAATTGAGAGAAATGTTTTCAATGATGTATTTTTCCTTCGCAGCACGATCATTTGCTGCTCAAAATATAATTCTTTCTAAATGTATAGTGTGTGGGAATCAAACCTGAAAAAAACTAACTATAGGGAAACATTTCAAAATGTTCCAGATATTATTTTAAGCCATATAAGATTTTATGTTTTTTTTTTACATGGTTAAAAACCTGAAAAATTAAAATTCCATCTACTCCTTCACCCTTATTAAAAAAAAATCTTGCAATTTATCCTATAAAAAATCCAAGCGTTTTGGTACTTTTTGGAGAGCTTAACAATTACCTTTGCAAGATAAAAGGTGAAGTATTTTTGTGAATAATTCATACCTCAACATCGAATCAGACGTTAGAGCTCCGTCCAGCAAACGATCCGACCGACCAACTCACTGCGACTCTTCACGAAACGTACGTACGCGCGACTCTGGAAAATAACTCGCACAACTGTCACTTTCATTGCAAAGACACACAACTTCTCTTAACCGCTTTACTCCAGTTGAACATACAAACCAACTAATGTTTGACAAAAAGACATTAAGCCAGTGATGTCAGAGAGTAAATGACACTTTGGTTTCATTATTTTCATACAATAAATTAAAGCCGGTAGCTTCTTCCACTAAAGAAGCTGCGTACTCACACACAACCTTTCTCTGCTTCTTTGCGTTTGACAGTGACCCTCATCAAGACCCTTTAACTTAATAACTGCCGGCTATGTCTCATATTGCATTTCAGCGGACTAATGCTTTAGCACATAGTGCACTTAAGTAAGAGCCTGAAACTCGAAGCCCCTTTCAGACACCAAGAATCGGAATAGAATTCGGAAATTTCCAAATATTCCAACCCATGGTGACCAATTTCTGAGCGGAGGGGGACTTTAATGAGATAAAATTCAAATGGCAGGCTTTCTTTTAATCCATGAAGACAGAAACAATTTCTCAGAAGATTCTTTGACTACACGTTCACTGTGACTGATTACTGTTCTGGAGCAGTGTTAACTCTGCAACTTGGTGTGTGTAAACGTACCGACATGTTCTGAAAGCAGCGACTGACCTGCAGGCGTGAAATCAATGTAAAAAAAAAAAAGCCGTGGTAGGCTCTGAAAAATGGTTGGAAGTAGTATAAAGTATATAGGATTACAAGTTAATGGGATAAAATGTGCAAAAGTACCAGTGTGGTTTAAACAAGGCACTCTTTTGTGACGACTGAAGCGGTCCCGGAAGCGATGTAGAAATGACATTCAAACCTTTCAGCACGCCTCACAATTATCTTTACTTCCTTCTCTTCAGCTCCTTTCCAACCCACTTCCTCCTCTCTGCTTCTTTATATCTAAAATGGCCCTTATCCTTCCGTCACCACTTATCCTGGACCATTTCTTTCTCCTGTTTGCTCTTCTAACCATTAACGTCTCGGCTTGTTTTTCCCTCCCTCATCCTTCTCCTCCAGTCCTCCCCGTCTCCGCTCGTCTCCCTCCCTGCCAGCCTCATTCCTCACCTTTTTCCTCCTGCTCCTTCCCTCCCACCTCTCTCCATTTCCAATCTTCTGTTCTTTTCTTTCATAGCGCCGCCTTTATCATCCGCTTCCTGCCCTCTCCTCTGCATTTTCACTCACCTTTTCTCTTTTTCTGTCTCAACCTCCCACACACACCACCTCCTCTTCACCCCCTGACCCCCCCACCCCACCCCTCCTCAATCCATCAAGCTCCATATTGCTCCTTAAAGAACCATTGGGCTGCTAATCTTGATCCTCCCTTATAGAGGCTCATATCTGATTCCTTTTCTGTAATTGAAGGGAGGCCTCCCCTCCCCATCAGGCTCAGGCTCACACTTGACTGACAGATTTCCATTCCACAAGTGGTATTCAAAGAGGCTCCTATGAAATGATTGGAAACCTGTCCAGAGATATACAGCACAGGAGTCTGGGATTCCAGGAGGCCTGCTGCCAGTCCACACAAGCTGTGAAAAGTGTGTGTGTGCAGTGAGAGAGGGAGAGGAAGACTAAATGACAGCAAACAAATCCAAAATGCCAGCAGTGGCTCTTTCAAAAGTCACCCTTGTGTGAGCTCCGCTAATCTTGAGCAACATAAATGGACTTTTGCTTTCCTTTTCTTCTCCTCAGCTTCACAGTCTGGTGTTCTCTCCGCCCGTTGACCCCACGAGGAATAGAACTAAGTCTAAGATCAACACCATTTTCCCCACTACCTCCAATCGCCTTTTTTCTGTTGCTTTAATTGCCACTTTTCCATCGGTCTACCGTCTGGCTGATAAGCCACAGTTTGTCAATCAATAGCCATCTCCACTGTCCCCCTGTGCATCTACATAAGGTCACTTTATTGAATCCTAACTGCAGCCAAGGCTAAAAAAAAACCTGACGAATAAAGGTCCCTGGATGCAGACCTGTAACTCGGCCCAGAGGAGGACGCAGTCTTCTACAAGTACAAACAACCAATTATGACCAATTATGTCTCAGACTGGAAGCTTCCCAGTACAGCCAGTCTGATGGCTACTGGGTAAGGGTTGAACTACTGTAGAGAAGGAAACTATCCCCCGACAAAACACAAGCCTTATTGCTCGTATATATAACATATACTTATTGCAGTGTTTTGTACCCAGGACTCAATTTTCAAATATTGGTGTGAAATAATTTAAAATGTAACGGGTTTTTTTTTAGATTATAAACATATATCCTCCCACCTCAGCTATCATTTTATCTCCTACGATCGCTTTACATGCAAATGAGTTTCAAAACTCAACACGGAGGGAGAAAGTTTCTTGATTTGATGCAAAAGTGACGTCTTAACAACAGTGCTTTGATCTTTATGCTTATGCTAGCATGGGAACATGACAGCATTGGCAATGTTAACAAGCTCATGTTTAGCAGTTATGTTTTCCATGTTCGCCATCTTAGTTTGGCGTGTTAGATTTGTAGAAAAAACATTTGTAAAAAGACGTTTTCACGGCTGGGGGCTAATGGAACAGAGTTAAACGTTGACCCACGGAAAAAAAATTCAGACGATCACCAAAGTCTCGAGGATACAACGTCTGGACACTATTGATATTTGTACCAAATTTCATGGCAATCCATTCAGTAGTGAAAAACAAACATGTCAACCTCCTAGTGGCACTAAAGGAAAAGTTAGGGGATCACAAAAGTCAGCTGGATTACACTTTGGCACCATTAATGTCTGTACAAAGTTTCATGGCAACCCATCTGATAATTGTTGAAATATTTCAAGGTAAACCAAGACATAGTCATTCTCAGAGCTCGTGTTACGGAAGTGTTTCTAACTAGAAGATGTCTCGTTCTCTAGCATTCTCTTTGCTGGACATTACTGTATTTTGCACAGTGGAGATAGCAGCGGATCTGCGATCTGAGAGCCGATTCAGATCACATCTCACATCCTGTGCCAACGTGGAACATCTTTATATTAAGAGCAATACAAGCATTTTGCTGTAAAGGGTTCATTTTTCAGAGGGAAAAAGCCTCACAGACAGCATTTAACTAATTCTAAAACAATAAAAGTCCCAGACTAATGGATGTTTCTGGGCAGGGTGGCAGCACTATGACAGCGGGATCCACCCACTTACGGAAAATACAAAAACATATCAGGAATATATTAGGTTTGGTCCTTGCAAAAACATGTTTTAAATTATAAAAAGAGGTTTTTAAGACTTTTAAAAACTAATAAACCCTTGGCAGTAGACAATCCGATGGCTAATAAAAAGCAGATTGACAGGCTGGTCCAACCTTAATGATGTCCTTTTGTCATTGGCACTTGGGGATTTAAGAGAAGCAGTGCTTGATTCTCTGATGCACAATGCGTGTAAGTCTCTGTGGGATGCTGGCCTTTATCAGGCAGAAGAATGCAGAGCCCACAGTGCGTAGCAGCGTTGTTTTTCCCGTTTCCACTCACGTACGCCGCTGGATGTGTGCACCGCCGATCCGACTGCCGGCGGATTGAATCACCTGTCGCCTGACCAGGTTTGATGCCCAGGGGCGGTCTAGCGGCCACTCAGCGTCTCCCCCTCCGCTGCTTTCCCTTCACTCGTTTCTCTCCCAGTTCACAGAGTGATACCGTAGATTTATAGTTACAGCGCTAAAGCAAACTCGCTGAGTGTGTTAACTCTATCGTCAAGGACGTGGAGGCAACAAGGGCTAAAGAGAAATGACTCGGCTGGGAACGGGAATTCGATAAAAAGGTCACGTTTTGCAGTGATAAGAGAGACTGTAGCTTGGTGACAGTGACTGACGGAGGGAGGAATAAATGTGAGGCTTTAAACCTGACTGCTCCAAGGCTAAAGAGACACACGCACACACACACACACACACAGAGAAGATATAACACAACACAAATAGCACAGTGAGGCTCGGTAGATAGATAGATGACTTTGTATGTGCATGCATGTATGTTTATACTGTATATAGACACATATATTTCCTCATACTCTTTACCCATTTTTTTCTGCTTTTTGTCTGCAACTTCCTGTGCTGTGTGTGCAGCTTGATGTAGTGAAGCAACCTCTTAAGTCTGCGCTGTGTTGGGTGGAGGAATGATGGTGCTGCCACTTATATGTACAGATTATACTTGGTGGTCACACATTTGGCTCGTCACGCTCAGATCAAGCACACTACAAATAACCAAGAAGTTATTTTAGCTAGCTGGTGGCTAGCAGCGTGTTTACCGAATGCACTACTTCTTGTTACATGATGGATTCAGCGCTGTAGCCTAAACGCGTTGTTACGTCTTGATAGGAAGTCTAACTTCTTTACCTACTGACAGAGGGCAGCCGTGAACCAACACTGCTGGATATATGGCAAGTGGAGTCATACGCCGTGCAAAACCCTGTTACGCATTCACAAAAAACAGTACTCCCCTTAATTTAAGCGGTCTTCCTCAAAATCTTTGCATTGTTATATGTGGAAAGGGAAATAACATCCTCTTACTTAATGTTTTGAGCTACAGTTGTACTAAGGACATGCTGCCATGTTGGAAGACTCACCACTATAGTGCATGTTGTAATGGTTTTTCTGCCACTGGTTTGTCAAAAACAAAAAATGTCAAATCAAAACCAGATCCATAACTTTGTATCACAGAGTATTGTACCTCGGGAAAAGCACTCAGGGCAGCAAACAAGGTCTAATTGAAATATTTTCTCTTATTATAGCCGATGTCAAAAGGGGTAAAAAAAAAATGCTTTTAATCATAGTGAACATCTTCCAACCACGCAGAAATGAGATGTTTTCTTGGCTTCACAAAGGACGAAGAGGAGGTGGAGACATTCTGGGCTTTCCTTTTGATTTCACTCCCCCGGTGGCACGACAGGCCTGTTTATGCAGGCGTTTACAGTAGCCCTGACCCCCTGCTTGGTCAGTTACAGTAGATGAGGGTAGGCTGACTAACAAAGTTAAAGTATTTGGGGTTTGTTATATGATCTTTTCAGATTGTGGGAGTAAAAAGGATGGGATGTTTTCTATCCAACTGCTGAGAGTCTTATTTCATGAGTCACTCTCGTATATAACAGTTGTATTTACATTCTGTTCCAGAGTAGCAAAACAGACACACTGGGG
Organism: Bovichtus variegatus; assembly: GCA_943593645.1. Taxonomy (NCBI): domain Eukaryota; kingdom Metazoa; phylum Chordata; class Actinopteri; order Perciformes; family Bovichtidae; genus Bovichtus; species Bovichtus variegatus. The sequence goes on from CALSCE010000091.1 coordinate 18,553,033, forward strand.
ATATTGTTTTTTCACAACCGGCAGTTGACAAACAGCCAAATTGGAGGAAGCAAATTCATTTAGATTTCAACATTTAATCCAACATCTCAACTGTGCTCTTTAGCATCTCTTATAACATTTTCATTAACTTTCTGTCTCTCTCTCTCTCCCTCTTCTGTAAGCTGCCAAGTACAATGGTGAAGTCTACAACAAGCGTCGGCTAATGGTGGAGCTACCATCGAAGGGCGGGCTTCCTCTCCAACCCATGGGCAACTCCAGACCCTCCATGGGCAACTCCAGACCCTCCATGGGCAACTCCAGACCCTCCATGAGCAACATGTCGTCGATGACTCCTCCGATGACCAACAACCCTATGGCTTCTCACCAAATGGCCTCCAATTCCATGCACCAGATGACCTCCATGACCCCAATGACGTCTATGATGCCCATGACCTCTATGACTCCCATGACTTCCCTCAGTCAAATGACCTCCATGACCCCTATGACCTCCATGACCCCCATGACCTCCATGACCCCTATGACCTCCATGACCCCAATGCCCTCCATGACTCCTATGACCTCCATGACCCCTATGACCTCCCTGGGTCCACTGACTCCTGAGCCAGTGGCCACCTATATCACCGAGATGCCTAGCATCTCTTCCGTCTCAACCCTTCCAACAGAACGGCACATAGCCGGTGTCGGAGGAGGGGGACTCAAGCCGAATGGCCAGAAACACAAAGGCAGCCATGGTCACATGGGCCACAGCTCTCACAGCTCTCACAGCTCTCACACTCACAGTCATGGTCACAGCCACAGTAGCAAGCCGCCAGGACTTGGGGCTACCTCCCTGGCACACATGGCAGGGACCATGCCAGGTGGCATGTCCCTGGGCATCTCCAGGGCTGCAGAGACCGCCATTGGCCCAGGCTCGGCTACAATGGGCCGCCCAATGGCGTACAGTTCCAACACAATCGCGGCTGGGCACACGATGGGGCTGGGGCTGAAGGCCTGGGATGGGACTGAGACTGTGGGCCGGAGGAAGACCTATGGGCACAAGAGGCCTCAGTGTACCGTGCTTGAGCCCAACCAGCTTCGAAGCACCAGAGGCCAAAGCCACAGTCAACACTTCCTCCCCACACAGCCATACTTTGTGACCAACAGCAAGACAGAAGTGACTGTGTGAGTGAGGAAGAAAGGTAAAAAAAAAAGAGGGGGAAAGGATGCATGTGGAGTGGTGGCACAAGTAATCACTGAGTGGAGACACCAACCCCTGCGTTGGTCAAAAGTGCAGATCTATGTGTGTGTTTGTGTGGCTCGTTGGTATACTGGTGAATGTGGTGGGACAGTGACAGTGTGTCTTGAGTGGTCCTCGTTTAACAGAGTTCACCAATCAAATCACTGAACAGACCTTTGTTGCCAAACGGATGGCATCCAAGTTGGTGGCATCTGTAACCATAACTTCAAAGAGCCTACAGAGCGGGGATGTGTGTACACTTGTGAGGATATTAGAGTGTTGTCTCAGAGCTAATATCTACTCGGTTATATCTAAAGTGCAACTACACACGGATGATAAAGTGGGAAACTGCTATTAAAATGGATTGGCTTTACGAACCAAACCTGAGAAGCAATATAAAGGGATTAAGTGTAAAGCACTGAAGCATCATGGGGAAGAAGAAAAACAGCAAGTTTACCCACAAACCTCACAACAAGAGTTCCGCTCATCTGCCCAACAAAGCGTCGAATGGTTTGGAAGAAATAACATTCCCTTATGATTCACCCCTCAAATCTCCTGAAGGTTGAGAAACAGACATGATGAGGGCGCTGGGCTTTGGACTGCACACATGCAGGGCTTTGTACTGTTGCTATTCAGAAGCGCCTTCATAAGATCTGCAGTTGAAGGTCGCCCTTTTCCACAAGGCTCCAGCACAGAGAATGAAGGCTGTCACACTGGCATTGTTCTGTTCTGATCTCGTCTGTGTGGTGACAGCTGGTCCAGAGGAGGGATAAGGAGGCAGGGAGGCAGCATCCGGATGATGCTGCAGCTAGCAGAGGCTCCACGGAGCGTGACTCTCGTACACGCACATTCATGCACACACATATTTTTACACAAACATACAGAAACACATACTGTAGAAATACCGCACACCAGGGTTTTTAAAGAACGATACCAATAATTTCAGAATTAAGTAACAGATGGCTGATATTTAGTTTTTATTTAGTTTGTGCATATGTGATATCTTTAGATTTGACAGTTTTCATTTGAAAAACCCAGTTCAACGCTTCCCCAAAATTATATATTATAATATATTAGTGAATTTTAACCATCACAGCACTCTCAAATGAAACTCGAGAACAATTTAACTTTCAGAAATGGCAGCTAAGTTCGGAATGAACCACTTTATCTATTCAATGACGGTACAGTTTTAAGTTACATAAATACTTTGGAATTAGAAAACTATTAACAAGAGGGTTGCACAATTACAGGAACAGTTTTGTGAAATACGTGTATTTGCTTTCTTGCTAATAGTTAGAAAAGACGGTTTATACCACTTTAATGTCTGCATGTTCAATAGGTTGTCAGGCAAAAAAAATTTTGAACAATAAATACATGAAAAGCGTAAAAAATAATAATAATAACAGTTGTAATCAAGCTGTGTGTCAGGAATGGCCTTCATCATACTGGAAGTGGACAAAAATGACATATTAAATTATAAAAAATATGTCTTATGTATGTAATAGTTTAAGCGAACACAGACCACACATACAATATGGGTCAATGGAGCAACTATATGCCTAACATATTTCATTAGGTGGACCAAAAGTTAGGTGGCTTCCCAACATATTATCTCTGCACAGATTTTGCATAGGATGTTACACTTGACTAGTTTTAGACGAAAGCAATAAACGACCGTGAAAAGAATAAAAAACACTACATTTCTTTAGCTGGTAATAGAAGACACTGCCACAGGAAACTAGGCCTGATTAGATCACTCACTGTACTCGAGCTCTAGCTGAAAAGAAAACTTCACAACCAGCTGAAAAAATCTGGGTTACATGACTCAAATATAAAAATAAATAAATAAATAAAAAAATCCTTAAGTCTGACAAATAGGCCAACTCTTCTAAGGGCTTGTCTGAGCCTGTTTGCTTGTTTTGTAATGATGTGGGATTTGTTAGCAGCTGCAGCCACAGTTATCATTTTGACTTTGCTATCTAAAGGGGGTGCATCCACCTCTAAGTTGCTTTTACACTTGCGATTAAGATGCATTTTAAAGAGATCACATTGTAATCAGAAAATGCTTCGTCCCATTAAAATAGAAACGACAGAGTGAGGACAGATTGTGATTGGATTGCTGAAAAAACATCTTCAGAGAAGTCTCTTCAGCTCTGTATTGGACATTCGTGTGCAGATCCAACCAAAGCACAAGCAAATTGGCAATTTTAAAGCATGTAAATATAAGAGAAGTGCACGACAATCTGTTGAGAAAATAAGATTTCAGTGTGACACATTTTATTGGAAGCTCCTGCAGAACTGCACTCAGTGTGGGTACACTGTGTATCCACACTGCATGTAGATCTGAGGTACAAAGGGGGGTCTAATAATGCAGCTTCTGAATCAAAAGATGAATCAGCTAAGCCAGTTGAGCGTAAGATAAGGGGGACTACAGGAGGGGATGTTTTTTGCCTCACGCTGTGGAACCCCCTGCTGCCTCGAGGGTCACATGACTTGAAACATGAGACCAAATGGAAAGCATGGAACAGGATTTAAGAAGTCATTAGAGCATTAAAATGTGTCACCCATACACTCGCACCTCACACACGCACACTCACACACGCACACCCGGAATACATTGCAGGGTGGACTCTGCTTTTCCTTCTGCTCCCACAGTGCCGAGCGGCAGGCAGGCGTCAAGCAGCAGGGAGACGAGCGTCAGTACTGTAACTGCGCCTGTTGTACATGAAAGACTGTGAAACTCCAGACCTTGGCCCTTTGTAGCGATAACTGATAATATGCTTTTTATATATATACAAATATACATAGCCTTTTCTCTCTTTATCTATCATTTTTTCCTTCACTTCTTTTCCCCCCCTTTTCTTCTTTTTTTCTCCTGCTGCCCCCCCCCCCCCCGCCCCCCGTCCCACCGGTGTGCATTGTTCCAGCAGGAAATATAATTGATTGATTCTGTGTGCCAAAAAATGTAATTCAGTTTTGCAATTCCGTACCATTGTGTGTCCTCTTGAACACTGCGCACATTTCACTCTTGATAACGTTTTCTACGTCTGTGTGTGTGTGTGTGTGTGTGTGTGTGTGTGTGTGTGTGAATCCAACTTTGGTATACGATTATTGTCTCTGAAAAAGTCAAAACGCAAACAACAAGCCAGACAAAAAGAATCGTATATAAATTAAGTTCACAATCCCGTAAACCTGTTTGTTTCCGATGAGAATCCTGTGCAAATATTGTTGTATTTATTTCCTCCTTTTCCTGACAGCTGGTGGTTTTGTTTGCGACAGAGTTGAGAAGCAGGTCAATGTTTGCTCAGGATGTGCATTATCGGACCCAATTGACTTAATCCAGCAAGGCGGAAATGTAGAAATATGAACCCTCCTTGCCATCACGTACTGCTCCATCCCTAAAGCCCATTCAGCTCTGCAAAAGCAGCCACCGGAACAATTGGTAAGCAGGCAGGGACGAATTGGTAAACAAAACAAAAAAAAAAAAATGTCATCCCTAGCGGTAAAAGTCAAAATAAAGCGGATAGAAAGCGGGGAATTGGTTGCGCTGGCTAGGTCGCGGTTGATAGGGTCAGGGCCACAGATGAGTGGGTTCAGGAGGCAGTCATGTCTGACATTTTCCATCAGACGAGTCAGTCAGACAAAAAATGCAACAGCAGAGAATAAAGGACACAGGTAGTCTCAGTGACAGAGCCCGTAGGAGCTCTGGAACACAGTGTTCATGCTTTGTAGTGACATTTTGCCAACACAATTTGGTGATGAAATGTAGTCTTTGTACTTATTATGAGTACAGGCTAACCAAAATGTGATAATAAGTACATTCAGTTGCTAAGAAACAACTAAATCCAAAGAAAAGGAGGTAAAAATTCATTATTCCTTCTTATTCCTTCTCATTTTTTGAGTGTATTTGAAGAACAGTTTTATAAAGATGGTTTCTGTTGATGAACTTGAGTTTCTTTGACAGTTTTTTTTACCCAATTTTCCAATAGACCTTATTTTCAGTCGGAGAACAGGGTATGGTATAGAATGAATCACTTCTATATAGTACCATCTTTAAAATATATGTTAAACTGATTTTGCAATGACCAATGTCATTGGCAAAGCAAATCCAGGCAAATTTATTCAACTTTGGTGAACTTGTGAAATGTGAATTTGTAGTTCACCAACAAGCCCCACGAAGAGTCATTACGTCCCCAAACGTCTCGCACCAAATATTTCAGATTTTCAGATTTCCCGCTTCCTGGTGTGACCAGGCCGCTAGTCAAACTAGCCAACAATCCCTCGCCCAGCTGGCCGCTCTGTAGTAACTGACATCTTGCAGTGTCGTGTCAGTGTCACCTTCACCTCTTAGTGTCTTACTACCTACCGTGACGCTGCCAAATGAGTTCCAAAATCAAGTCTGACCGCTCTTAACTTACTGCTCCAGAACCAGGTCCTTAATGTTCTGTGTGTGCTCCGCTCGCCATAGCGCAAAAGGTTTTTTTCTTTTGTTTCTGTATTATTATTTTTTCTCCCTGCCTGAATGGAAGTCAAATGAAGAGTGGAGGTGCAATTGGCCTAATTATAGGAATCAGACACAAGTAGGAGGTTGCAGCGGTTCACGGCGCGATGATCAGCAACATAGGCTGAAGCATGAGTCGGGCCAGTCGACCAAGTTAGGTGGGTTAGCGCTTCTGCTGGATGTGCTTTAGCCTTGGGACCTGCAGTTAATAATTAACATTATATTGGGTTTTTTTTGTTTTTATGGGTGCAATGCTTTGACTGAGTTTACCCCCATCTTTTCAATTGTAGTCAGACCAGAGAGTCACTTTATTCAATCAAAGTTTGATGGAATAACACTTTGAATTCAAAAAGTAAGTGACAAACTGAAAGAAGAAACTACAGTGAGAGCTACGTTCAGCCTGGGACCTTTTGTCCCCTTGATTTATTTTGGGACCAGCTACCTTGGTAACACAAGTTAGCTGGCTTGAGCTACATGGTCCACACTGCTACACTGTGCTCCTTGTTACCGCTGATCCCCACTGTTGTCCCGTGGACAGTCATGCGTGTCCTCCCATACACTTCTTTTCACCCAATGGTGTAGAGCTTTACAGAAAATACGGTACAGTTATTGATCCCCCACATCCCACTCGTCTTAAGTAAGAGAAGAGTTTAGTCCTGCGTTGCCTGAGCCCGGTGCTCCAGACTGCGAGCAAAATGGTTGCATATGTGATCATTTTTTGTAAAACTTTGCGCGATCGTTGCGAGTGCGTGGGGAGGGTCGAGCTCGCGGGACCAACTTTATTCATGGCCCACAGAATAGACCACTTCTGATTATTTTAGGCTAAATGAGGACAGAGAGGAGGAGGCTGGTGGGGAGGGAAGGAGGGAGGGAGGGACCACGAGAGGTTCTGACTCCACTGATGATGAAAGTGCAGGTTGGGAGAGACCGACTGAGCCACTGTCATTGATCAATACCATGCTTTACCAAAAAAAAAAAAAAAAGAAGAAGAGTGCAAGGCTCTGGTGTGAGCAGCTGAGAACGTTGGTAGCACCAATGCTGCCCGTGGGAAGGTTTGTCTGGAGCCCTGCCTGAGCCCTTGCCTCTCATAGCCACGTAGCCACCACTGTGCTCATTTTTAACGTGCTCTTACTGTAGTGTCGAGTCTTTCTCTGTCTGGATTCACGTCAAAAAAAAACAAACAGATTTTGACCTTGGAAATGTCGCGAAACAAAACAGAGAAGCTGGAGGACTAACTCACCTACCTAGTACCTAACAAGTACTAGCAATGACACAACTGAGGATTACAAAAGCTGGCACTCCCACTGGCCCACACGAGCTTCATCGAGAAGCAGAACGTGGCAGTTGGGACCAGAATGGGATATCAAAATTGGGATTGGGGTCCAACTTCTTCCCTCTTGCTTTAGCAGAGAGAGAGAGAGAGGCCCATTAATAGAAAAAAAATCAGCCCCATTAGATAAGTTGTGCTGAAAATCAAGCCTCCCTTGTTCAGCGGAGCAGCCAGCCGCCGGGAGAAACCCACAAAGTGGAATATCTACAAGGAATATTCAATAAGAGACAGAAAAGAAGCTGCACTGGGACCAGTGGCCAGAGGGGCTTTATTAGTTCTAATCACCGAGACCCAGAGAAACGCGGAGGAGGAGGTTCGGTGCTGCGACGGAGCCTCAATCCACAGTGGCACACAAAGACAGAAAAGGGACTTAATGTCAACACTTGATCGGGAGGAAGCTTTGAATTATTGATATCCCAAAATGTTGGCGGCGAGCGGCACGTTAGCGCTATTTGGAAAGCTGTGAATCAGAGATGACTGTTGGCTCACACACACACACACACACGTTTCGTGTTGTTAGAGTATTGTTACCGACTCTCAGACGTGTTTTCGATCATTAATGCAGCAGCTCAGTACATTCCCAAGTCAATCACTGATTCCTGCAGACGGCTGGCCATTACTAACGTCACTGGAACATGCATTTGTCGGCTCCTGTGACTGAGTATTTCTTTACACTGTGTATCCCATTAAAGCTAAAGATGTGAAGCATTGGATTGTTCTCGATGTCAGACTGAATCAGAACAAAGCAGTTGTCTGTAAATATTCATTTATTGATGGGGAGGTGGTTAAGAAAGCCTTCTTTTCTTTTTGTTTCTTCCTTAAATCACCACAGATAAAATGCAGAATACTGTCTTGTATACGCTTCATTAAAGAAAGGGAAGAGCAGCGTTCTCGTGATCAGAAGGTGGGATATGTACAGTACATCTGGATGACACTAAAGGGCTCAAACACAAGTAACATTTATACCAGGTTCTCCTCCACTCTTTTCTTTTCTATCCTTTACCGTCGCTGTTTGCTGGACTTGATAGCGTTGTAAACATTTGCAACCTATGGAGGAGCAGCATCTGTATGCTCCGGAAAAAAAAAAAAAATTAATATATCACTATGTTATCAAAGGGGTTTTTTCGTCAGCTATGTTTACGACTTTGTATAGCGTCAGTCTTTACGCGCAGTGTTTTCACCAACCCGGAGCTTCTGCACACGGAGACGGAGGAGATGCAGTGTTTGTCGTCCAGTAACGCTCAACATCTGTTTTAAAAAGGGTTTTGCTCCTATGGTGTGCTTTATATGTATGATTTTAATTTTTTTTTTTTTTTTTTAAATCAAAAACCTATATTAAATATACAATATATCAATCACAGCAGATGTGAAAAAAAATCCTCTGGTTATTGAACTCTGCTATGGTCCGGAGCCAAGGGATTTTAATTACCTTTGAAGAATCGATAAGCTATTTGCGATATGACTACTAACCATTAGCGAGCATATCCTTTTATAGAATAACTCATTGATTAACTCATTTTGGTGTTAATCATGCATTACATACAAAGTTATATGAGATCCAATTTTCTATTTTTGATGTCCAGACCAGTTTGTGGTATTTATGCATACGTGTATGTGGATACATTTGGCCCCGACACTGCATTTATGCGTGACTCGTAAAGCATATTTTCTATGGTAGAGACATCTCCCACTATTGTTTGCACAGTAGCTTATAATATGCACCGTGATGCCCCATCGTTCTTTTACTGTTTACTGACTTTATAATTTGTGACATTAAGTTATGAAAAAGCTGTATTTTGGTACTATTCAAATATTGTTAGAAAAAGAGATATAGCAGACGTTTTGTCCCAGAAATATATTACCATAGCGTTTCTATGAATTTGTCTGTTTTCCTTATTTTGGGGAGGGATGACAGGGATATTTTTGTTCTCTTTTGTTGATGATTTGCCATCTGACAGTATATCACCATTGTTCTGACTTTCTTACGTGGCAATAAAAGATGACTTCTGTAAAAAAAAAAAAAAAAAAAAAAAAAAAGCTCCTCTCTTTGCCGTCCTTTGGTGTCTCTTTTATTCTTTGTTGTTTTTTTGTCCTTTTGTCCTCAGGAAGAGATAGTGTACAGTCCCTCAGCTCTTTATTCCCCCTCCTTTTTCTCTTCATATCTTCCCCTCCCACCTCCTCTCTGTTTCCCTGGGCTCTCTACTTCCCAGCAAACATTTGATGTTAAATAGATGTTGTTAGAGCGGATTGGACTCACTTCGGAAACACATTTATATATAGCAGCAAAGCACAAGTTGAAACGACGCTCATAGCAGCTGCCTCCTGCTCTGTGTTTTGAGGTTGACACCTAAATGTCTCACAATTCGATTCAAACAAATCCCAAATCTGCTTTACCTCCGCTTGTACGTGAAATGTTGCTAAATTAGCACCTTTCTTTCTGTGTTTTCTTCACAGTGAGCGTTCGACGAGGTGGCAAAATCCATCATAATTGAAAATGAACTCAAGATTTTCATGAAATAAAACCCCTTTTTGCTAACTATATATGTTTGTATTGTTTCATATAGCCACGCATTAGGTAATCAACCTATACAGTAGTACAGTAGTGTTCATGGTATCGTTTAAATTCATCTTATTCATATCAACTTCACGGTTGTACTGCAGCTGCCCTCACAAAGTATGTACTGTTGCATGCACTACGCATACAATTGGGACATACTTATTATACTGCAACTTGAACTTTGACCCTCGTGCTCATGTATCGGCCGTGCAAAGGATTGTGGGTCAGAATAGCCAGAAAAGAATGCTGGCTTGCATACTGCAAAACAAGTAGGACATCCTGGTATTTGACACACTGTACTCTGCATTGGGACGCACCAACTCTTTATACTGAATAGTATAGTAGTATGCGTAGTGAAATGCACAAATGCTTATTTCTTGTATTTTCTGACATTGGATCAGCTTCTCAAGTAATGTAGAATTCTGGGACCTGTAGTGTTAAAGCATTATTTCAGGACTTAATTTAAGCTTGCCTTTATACTTTTTTTTGCATGTAGATGCATCAACATCACCACTTGGAGTGTATTTTTGGCTTATATGCCTTTCATTAAAAATAACTTCAGAGATAAAAGATTCCAGGGAAGATGAAATGTGCCTCATTCTACAAAGTCACTATATTCAAATCAACATCTATTCACCATAAAACATTTCCTGGGTCCTCTCCTCTCATACCTCTTCCCCATGCTGCGTTTCCTCGTGCATGCAGAGCTGAAGCCACAGAGTTAATGTGTCCTTGGGCTTCAAACGTAAGATCACTGCCAGACAGATACAAACCTACTGTTCTGGTTGTAAATACTTTCTTTTTTCTTTTTTTTTTTTCTTACCTTCAAATGAACCGTGGATGCAAGTTAGAAAAAAAAAAAAAACCCAAACGAGAAACCCACCTTTTAACTGCAAACAAATGTTGCCTTCACACCCATCCAAATACAAAACACACACCACAGCAGACACACATTCACACAATGCGAGTTTACACTAATTACTCAGGCTGCCAGTGCTATTGGCAGCGGGGAAACAGTCCAGGGAATTTAACTCAAAACAAAGCAAACCTGCTTTTCCTCCCACTCCCCTGCCAATCCCTCTTTACCTTCCTGAATCCTGCTCAACAGAGCGGAGCTGCACAACAACAACTTTCTGTGTGTTTTTAAGCCATCTGGCATTGATCTGTACTTCTACCACCAGGGGCATCATCACCATCATCACCATCATCACCATCGTCATCGTTTTGCACTTGTTTTGGTTGTCACTGGACACCATCGACATATTACCATCCGGTCGGCTCAGCGTTCCCACCTGTTAGCTGTTATCCCACCTTAAACGTGAGCCGTGAGCATCTATTCGGGGAGGTCACTGCTGACTTCATACTCACTGCACTCGCTCCCTCGCTCTCTCTTCCTCGACCGACCAACCGCACACTTGCTATCGCTCACCACGACACCATGCGATGAATGGAGATGACTCGGGGGTGGAGGTAGAAGATTGGCAGTTTAATAAAATAATAATAATAAAAACAATAGCAATATTATTTAGTTAGTTGTCTCAACATTTCTGTGGTTGATTAGTCGGACTGGCTACAGTGGCCAGGCTAACAACATCCATGTTAGACTAGAGAAACTGCGCAATGTTGTGCAACTTTGTCAATTAAAACATAAAAAAAGAATTTGTGGGAAATATGCATCAGGGGACATTACTGGTCTGACAGTCTGACCGTGGCACCTGCCGTTAGGAAATGGCATGTGCCGGTGGCACACGGTATATTATGTGCAGTAGTTGAATAAATAATTCTTCTTTCTATACCCTTCGCGCATATTTACTCAACCCAGATATTTCTTTTAACTGGCAAAACTACGAAAACTACAGTGAGCACCGGCTGAATTCTGGTGGCTGTTAGAGTTTGATATGTGGGTTTCTTATATATCTGTATATAATCTATTTACATGATTACATTTTTAATTCCTTTTAAATTTTGAGCCAATCCCAACGTTTTAGGAATTTAAATGGAACAATGATTTGAGTGTGTTTTGTGTGCCTGTAATCGAAGGCAAAGAATAAATCTTATAACCTATTAAAATATTTTGATATTTTTAATAAGTCTGCCAAATCATTTTCTTTCACCGCACATCAATTATGTAGGGAAAACAGCACTCAGCCTTTCACAAATTGCATATGTTATTCTCATGGCCCAAGGCAGCAAAAATCAGCGTCTGTGAAAATGAACCATTTTCCTCCAGAGCTTCAGACCAGGAGGAGTCAGACTCTAATCTGTGAAGAGAAAGCAATGTATAGCTTGCAGGGATTCCACTGACGGCGGCGCTGGGACTCACTTTTCCGTCTCTAACACTGTTTGTTTGAACTTTGAGATCCAACGAAGCGTCGCTTCATAGCATAGTAATGTTGTGTGTTTGAAATTAGAAATATGCCCTGATAGTCACAATATTTCGTGCTTGATTCTGTTGAGCTTTTAATTATTTTTTTTTTTACATTTTCTCCTAAGCTTATTTTTTTTTTTTTTCCCTTTTTGCCCGTTCATCTTTTATCTCTAAGAAAATTGTGAATGGAAGAAAAAGAGAAAAATAAAATGATCAAAAAGAGGGTTTTAAATAATCCGGAGCTAGAGGCTTGAGGTTCTGCAAATTGAAGAGGTAAACTTGAATTTGTGGAGAAATTTGTTATCAGAAAAAAAAAAAAAAAAAAAGGAAAGACGCTTAGAAAAAGAAGCAACTGAGACAAACTGAGAGTAAACTTTTCATGGAGCCATCCTGCTCCGCACAGGCCTTTGAGCAAATTGTGAATGAAACGAAGGAGAAAAACAAGACAACATCATGACCAAAAAGAGATTTAAGGAATTCAAAGGCAGATATTTGAGGTTCTAAAGAAAATTATTTTCGAAAAATAGACTTTTTTGGACAAAGACAATAAATTGAGTAATGAATGTTTGTGAATCACCATCATCATCTGAAGCCACTGCAGCTCTGACCTTTAACCTTTCAGTGTTCGTGGCCAATATTAAGACATCTGGTATAAAACATCAATGTCATTCATGTCAGCGTGATTGTAAAGCTGAACTTGAGCAGCGTAACTAAAGTCAAAGCCTGTACCGTCACGCTGTGCACGCCGTGCACGCCGCACATCAAAGTGTGTTGCAGTTCTCTCATGACCCCCCTACAGCAAATTAATTTTTTTTTGCACAAGGCATTGTATTATGGGACTACCCTCCACACAAAGTTCAATGAGTCATCTTGTCAAAAGGGATTGACCGGCCAATCACCCTGGAGACTGTTTCTCCTGTTCACACTCTCTCTCTCTGCCAAGATAACACAGTATTCAAACACACACACACACACACACACACACACACACACAGAGACAGAGTGGGCTGTGGGCTCTCAGGGATAAACTGCACTATGCTAAGCTGGGCTCGTCTCTATGCTCTCTTGAAGGGTATATTATGTGGAGTAGTTGAATAAATAATTCTTCTTTCTATACCCTTCGTGCATGTTCAGTCAAACGTCTTGCATTTGAACATGAGAGGCAGTGAGTGTGTATTGTGTGTGTTTTTCTTTTGGAGTACATCTATCCCTGTGAGGGCCGTTTTGAATAGTAATATGGGTTTTTTTTTCATGCACGCTTTATTTAATTTAAATTTTTTTATTGGTTCAGTGTGACACACGGCATGTGTAACATAAGTCACCGGAGATCAAAAGAAGTGGAGGGGATGTGGAATCACTACAGAAGAGTTGTGCTGGTATCTGCCACCTCCACACTTCAATCAAGCCTTGATGAGATCAATTTTACGAAGGAGACGACAGCGCGGTCCTGCCGGGGGTCAAGCTGTAGGGGTGAGCTGATGGAGAGA
>CALSCE010000091.1:18576491-18635980 GCA_943593645.1 Bovichtus variegatus
CAGAAGATAATTCTGAAATATGGAATAAATCCATTCCAGTCCAAACATTATTCGTGCACCATTTTATTTCTTCTCGACTATTTCCCTTCTTTTTATGCCTGAGGTATACTGCATGTTGCTCTGTTGGAGGAGCCTGGGATTTAAGATTTCCACTGCCAACAACCACGCTGTAGCTGTTGTGCATTTGACAATAGAGCCTTTGAACACTTTGACAATCAGCACAGCCGCAATCAAAACACTGAATCTCCAGCAGCTTCCCCGCCACGCACCCTCCATCTTTGAGTTTCTGCATCTCCTGCAGAGCACACAGTGGCGTCAGCGCTTGAGCGGTTTCCAGCCAATGGATGGCCTCGATCCGACGGTGGTCAGTGCAAGCCGGCTGGAGCGGACCGGAGGGCGGCGCGCTTCCAACAACGGCCTGGAGGAAAGCCAAGCGTTGCCACGGTGACAGAGCTGCGAATAAAATCTCTTTGTATTGTTACCAAGGCAACAACTGTGGATAGGTGGGGAAGGGAGGGTGTGTGTGTGTGTGGGGGGGGGGGGGGGGCGGAGGGGGAGAGGGGAACAGAAAGAAGGGGAGAGATTGGGCAGAAGGGAGAGAGTGAAAATAGCAGGATGAGGCGAGAGGATGATGAGTTGTTGTTCGAGGCGCAGAGATATGAGCTCGGGCTTTATTATTCCCTCCATCTCTGCCTTGTTTATGCTGGATGATTCTCGACTGCGTGGGAGAATTTACAGTTTGTTGTAACCTCATCCCAAACAAAGTTACTCAGCAGATTATTTTGAGTCGGATAGATGCAGCAGTGCAAACAGGACACAATAAATCAATGGCTCCTTTTCACGAAATGCACGTCTGCAGGCTGGTTGGTGTGGTGAGCTTCGCTGTGGCAGTCCCACTCTCTTATTTCTCAGTATTGCTCCGTCCTTCTCCTCTCCTCCGTCCCCCCCCCCCCTGTCTTGTTCCTCTGGAGCTGAGAACTGAGTCCAACATTTGGGACTTCAGACCGTTTATTGGAGTCATTTTGATAACTTTTGAACCGCTTATTCTCCGCGGCTTCACTTATTCCCACTGTGTTTGAATTAAATCTAGCTGGAAATAATAACACTGCAGAAGTGTTTCTTCTCAGCATTTCTGGATTTAGCATAGTGTGTGAGACGGGAAAAAAAATACTCTAAGTGGCTGCGTCGCAGATCTGTCCACACTTCAATAAATATAATGAATAATGTAGTCATTTTACTTTGCAAGCGAGGCCAGGGAAGTGTAAATTGACAGACGGACTCTACAGAGAGAGGATGTATGACTTTATTTCAACATGCTCTTGGTTACATTTGAGTTTCATATGCAGATGTATGCAACCCTCCCAGGCGGCTCGTTACTCAAAGCAACTGGGAATTTCTCATCAGCCCCCCCCCCCCCTCAATTCGAGAGTTCACACACAGCTCCACGATTTCTAATGTGCACGAGGCAGCGAGATTAGAAGGAAATTGAATCAAATCAAATCCCCCAAAATTGCACGGCGCTCGGAGGAAAGAGGATAGATCCAAAAGGAAAGTCACGTTATCTGACGGCAGCGTCGCATCTCATCTCTCCTAATTGCCGGGAGACAATCAGCCGCTCGGTGAAGGGAGAGCGGACGACCCCGGCTCAGCACAAACTCTGTGAAGCCTCCCGTGCTGGTGCTAATCTGCTCAGCCTTCACTGTGTCCACGTGAGGTGTGTCCACAGTTTTTTCAGGTCTTTCCACGCCACAATCAGGAGAAATACGCACAGCAGGAGAGAAGAGGAAAGCGAAAGCTGCGTGCGCCGCCTTTGTCTTAATTGATATTCCAGCCGAGGAGTCGGAAAATATTCAAATGTCAGTAAACTCTGTTATCTCACTCGGGAGTCGGCAGAGATTAGGGGATAGGTGAACGAGGGGCGCCGGGAGGTATCACACTGCTTAAACTCCTCGCATGCAAACACACACGCACAAATTTGCACATGTGCACTCATGCATACTCCATGGCAAAAATGCTAATACTTGCACACACACACACACACACACACACCAGACAGGCAGTCCACCTCACTCCCACAGAGACTTCCCGCTCACAAACAACCTTTCTGCACACACACTCACTTTGTCACTCACACACTTCACCTGTGGGTTCTCATCCCATGTTTTGCTGGCAGGGAGGTCGGTGAGTGAAGGCTATTAGCTCAGCGGAGTCTCTCCTGCTGTCTGCTCGGGCTCAACTATAATGACGGATCATTGTTTCAAATCAATATTGCTGTGGCCGGATCCTGGCTGCCACACGGACTCCAGTGTGCATTAAACCTCAGCTCGTGCCAAATCCGATGAGCGTCTTTCATGCTGCCTCCCATACGCACAGCTTCTATATGACTCTCCATCGACGGTATCGATCTCGCACACGAGCGACGTTGCCATGTTACACATTATTCCCAAAACTCTTTTTTTTTTTGCCAAAATGATCTCGCTTTGGGGACCTAAGACTGAAACCAACACACATTCTCAAACACACACACACACACGCACACACATTGACAAAAGTTCCTTCCCTTGCCTCTTACCCTAACCTTAAACATCTCAACTACATGTCTTACACCAACCTAAAACCTCTCGTATCTAAAGAGTCGGATTTTCCTGGAAACCAATGAACAGACTCATACGATGTAATCCCTCTGTGTGTGTGTGTGGTGTGTGTGTCTGCAGAGACCCTGTCCTCTGCCTGGACTTTCTTATTCTGCCTCTATATAAACATAGCGACCAGGTGGTAAACACACATCCGAGAGGAACCTACGCATGTGGCGGACACGTTGCCTAAACAATGCAAATATAGCGAGAGGAAACGTTGAAATCTGGGGTTGGCTTTCACCCGCTGGCAAACACCGTAACCCTCGTTAAGCCGGGGAGCAGGGGCCGATTCATGCGTTTACTGCAAGTGATGGATGGGGTGGTAGTCTGGTGGTCTAGTAGTCAGACTTTCAAGCAGATCGCCAGCAGATTGTGAATTTAATACCAGTTAGTTCACTGTGAGTCGCTCTGGATAAGAGCGTCTGCTAAATGACCTGTAATGTAAAATGTCCTCACTCTCCAAAAATGTCCTCACTATAAAAAGGTCTAAAACTCCAATTGTTCCTCCCAAAGATAGCTGTACAAGTACACACACACACACACACACACGCACATAGAAGTCATTGGGGGACCAACTTCTTCTGCCAGCCATGGGAGCTGATCCGCCTCCACTCACATGGTTTTCCACCAAGACTTAGTTGGAAAACAATTAGGGTACAAATAATCACATGCATATGCTCACACACACACACACACACAGTAGGCACTTCAGACCTCCTATCACCAAAGCGCTGCAAGAATCTGTGGTTCATTTCTCAGCCGACAATGTTTCTTCACGTTCCAGATTGACTACAGGCAAAAGTGCAAAACACAACACGCATAAACAGCCACACACACACCACAGACACTGCGTGTGTTTATAAAAGGAGTGTACAGAGGGCTCATTGTATGAAAGCGTGCACATTTCCAGTCTGCTAAAAGTTATTAAAATGCGCGCCAGGAGCTACAATAGTACGTTGCAATTACATGTACAGTATGTGCAGCCAGTACACGTGGCTTGTGCTTCTGTTTCTGCATATTTTAACATGCAGAAACAGGCCCATTTATCAGCCCCAGAGGAGAGAGGTACCCTGAGTAACGTTTTGAGATGTGGCTAAATCAGTGAAACACACTCAGCAAATGCAGTTGGACACAACACCGGCTCCTCTTCACTGGAGGTTGTGATGATAAATGTATATTGTTTGTATAAATGCATGATAACTCTGTTTTACTCTGTATTTCTCTCCCTCTCAGTCTATTACTATTCGTCAGTATTCTAAGCATAATAATAGTTCACCTCCAATAACCTTGTGTCCATCTTAAGGAGGAAATACAAGTTCTTTGTCAAGATGACAAGCCAGTGGAGCCACATTACTTAAAATCAATGTCAGCTATCTTAATAAATTATTATGTAATTTAAAACATTTAAAAATTTAAAATTAATAAAAAAATCTACTTTTGCTACTTTAATATTACCTCAAATTAAGTTATAGCCAACTGCAAAAATGTTTCTAATACAGCTTCCTCTAAAATTCATGAGATTCATGAGTGATTAGTCAATCAAGACCTCACACAAGGGAAGCTGTTCCCATTTCAAATCTCGCACACGATCAATAATTGTAGCTCATTGTTGGAGAAGCGAGGACTTTCAGATTCTCTCTTCCACAGAAGAAATATAAAGTATTAAATAATCTCTATGAACAAGATATCCGCAGATGATTACAGAATCTGTACGCAGCAAGACACGACTTTTATATCGTTCTGGTTTCCTTTTATTGTCAGTTTGTAGTTCGAGCGGTATCGACCAATCACGTTTCAGCAGGCAAACATGTCCATGTGGAGAGCGAAAGAGAACGCGTTGGCCAAAATGAAATCCATCAGCTGACATCTGACCATAATTTTGCTTTTAATTTGTTATAATATTTGTGGTATATTGGTATATAAGGGGGTATATTGCGATACTTTGAGCCTCGACCTCGTGCAACTCCTTCCTGTACATTTAGCCGCTGCACGGTAGCCGTACAGGACACGCTACATAACCACAATATTCACCATCGTCATCTCTATCATCGTCTCGTATCCAGCAGACGACAACGCTACTAAAAAGGGGAGGCGGCCAATTCCAGGCGGCATAGTAAGCTTGACGTTTTACATGGAATATTGCATATTGTCATTGTTATTGTCAAATATAAAATGTACTCAGCGAGATGTTCCTGGTGCACGGATGTAAGAGTCCCACACACAAAATAAGGGCGTAAAGAAATCCAAGTTTTAAAAAGCTATTTGAAGAGAGACGCTGCGGTCTCTCGCCATCTGTCTTCACGTATCGGACTGGATTTCATAGGGGATGCAAAATGGCACCAAATAATACCAAGCAGGTGGTTAGCGGGGAGTTGTGTGTTTTTTATTTTAGTTTTTTATATAAAGGTGTGAGGACTGGAGCAACCCGGGGATTAACAAGTGGCAGCTCCAAATTGCCTCCTGCCATGACAGCTGCGACGACTTATACGAGAATCTGAAAGAAAGAAAAGAAAAAAAAAAAACATGGCTGTGACATTCCACACCAAGTCTGGCGGAGAAATCTCTGAGTTCAGAATGTGACTCCATTGTTGGCCTGTTTTAATGAGCTTTGCCAGTAGCCCGGGGTAAAAGAGCAGTTGGATCCAGTGGTAATGAGAAGCATAATGTTGCTCCCGCTGCCTCTTCATGCCCTCCGTTATAGGACCTGAGAGTTAGCTTCACTTGAAATTAGACTTAAAAGAAAGTCCTGAGCTGGGAACAGTTTGGCGAGGGGGCAGAAATTAGAAATGCATCGACGTATTTCTCGGTATTTATATGCAACAGCTCGTTTTGATAACTTCTCTTCAAAGTTTCATAGTAAGCAGCCTTCCCCAGACAAAAGCCTTTGAAACAATCCTCCTTCTGTTTCATCACCGTCCTCATCATGCTCGGTTTTATTCTTTGAACAAATAATTCAAAGTTATCCTCTCCATCTTCTTTAATTTGAATGCAGGCCTTTTTGTCACCGCGATTCAGTCATTACTCATACGCTTTCGCACTAATTCAATAATTAACCGACTGATGAATGAGACTTTTCCCTGTGCTGTGAGTCCACTGTCTTATCTGATGTATGAGTATATGTGAGCTATCATCTTAGACGTATGGCCCTTTCTACCCCACATCGTGTGCTGTGAATTTAATGTGATGGCTTATCAACAGAGAAAACATACAGAAACATTCCTGCTCCGGAGTTACTGTACAGATGGTACAAATGTGCTACCTATAGAAGAAGTGTTTACAGTTACTGTACATATGCATGTAGTGGTTTCACCCCAATATGTTAGCTAACAGTAGCCTCTTCACGCCTAATGCTCTCCACAGATAGCGGGCGAGCCACGAGCGTTTATCCTCAACGCGTTATTTGTTGAAAATTGGAAAAAAAAGCTAATTTCAACTTAGTCTGAAGTCT
The DNA here is from genome assembly GCA_943593645.1 of Bovichtus variegatus. NCBI lineage: Eukaryota > Metazoa > Chordata > Actinopteri > Perciformes > Bovichtidae > Bovichtus > Bovichtus variegatus. The sequence goes on from CALSCE010000091.1 coordinate 18,582,576, forward strand.
TACCAAGAACACAACAGACCAAACATTTCAAGTAATGATGGACATTCTTTGTTGCCTTTATACAAAAAAACAAACGTATTATAATGAAAAGAAGATTAAAAAGGTGGAAGATCCTGAAAACAATTCGATTGAAGGTAGATTTGAGTTCGGTTTGTTTGGTTATTTGTTCGCATTGTCAGCAGGATGATGGAAGAACTTGGAAGTTCGATTTTCGTGAAACTTGGTGGAAGGATGCATCATGGGCCAAAAAAGAACCCATTACATTTCTGAGCAAATCCGCATTACAAATCGGATACACGCATTATTTTTCACTTCGCAGAGTTCTGCGCTGTCAAGAGTGCCGTTCTTGTTAAAATGCATTGGTTTAGCTTTAAAAAAACAAAAAGGCTCAGAGGTGACACAAGAAATGAGCAGAAAGGATGCAACTAAAGCAAACCACATGACAGTTAATAGATCCTTTGGTTCATTTATGTTCACACTGTCAAACTAAGTGAATCAGGCGTTGTAAATGTGAGAATAATCAACATGTAAACTGTTACAATGAGTCTCATTGTTCTTATTTAGATGTAATATGTGATATAAAGATGTTATTGAATTAAGTAACTTAGTGGCCAATCTACTGTGAAATAAGAAGCAATATTTGTAAACTGAAGAGGAAGAGTACACCACCTAAAAGGGTGACAGAAGATCTGATTGGAGCAGAGAAGCGCTGAGAGGCGTGGCCTAAGTGCCAACAAGGGGCCAATAGGAGCTGGCCCCAGCCAACCAATGGGAGAAGACTATACCTGAAAGTATAAAATATGTAGTAAACTAGAGATCTGTGAGACAGAGGAACTACTGAAATGTGAAATATATATATTATATATATAATATCATCATCAATAAATACAGTTAATATGAAGAGAAGTTTTCTGAAATTGATTTCTATGCGTCTCTATTTCAAATTAAAAGAACACAACATAAACAAAAATCACAGGGATAAGCAAATAGCATGTCTTCTGGAGAGACATTTAATGGCTGAATGGAAAAAAAGATTTTTGATGAACGGGGGGGAAGGAAGCGTGATTGACGGCTCTCTTCGCTGCAATTAACGTCGAAATGTCACCGTGCTCATTAACAGTCAGTGGAGAATGCAAACGGTGCGGTCGTCAGTTGGTCAAAATGTAGCTTTGCTGTCAGCAAAGTGAAGGCAGACAGATCGTTTCTTTCATAAAGTGTCATGACTCAACTAGAAGATATCCAGAACAGCAGCAGGCTGGAGAAAAGGTTCGGAAAGAACCTGAACAAAGATGGTCAGGAGGTCAGGAGGTCAGGAGGTCAGGAGGTCAGCGAGCGGCGACAGTTCACTATATGAACTATATATAATTAGTAACGGAGAGCACCTGGGGAGGCAGGTAACGAGGTCAGATGAGAGGCAGGTGAGGAGTGACGGGATAGTGACGATGACGCGTGCTAAATATAGGCAATGGATGCACGTGCTGGAAAAAAAAGGGGAAGGATGGAGCCGATTAAACCCCGACATGTGCACATGCATGAGGGCCAGGCTGCAAATGTGTCCTCGGTTTATTTTGTTCCACTCAGCGCTCCGATAATGAGTAAGTGCCGGCCAACGAATGTCAACATCTCTCCCATCATAGCGGAAAACTCGCGCATTTTGCAGTTATTTTCCCTGTAGATGGTTCAGAATACATTTTTCAGCTCGAAAATGAGAGCAAACTGACTGTTATCTGGTGCTATGTGAGTTTAAAAAAAAAAACAGAGAGAGCAAGTGATGTAATGTATGAACCTACCAGTTTTATCAGCCTTCCTCTCACACACACACACACACACACACACACACGTCCACCCTGGGCAAGGTGCAAGTGCTCGCATATGGCATTAGTAGAAGATGAAGTGCAGCCAGTGAAATGTGAATGCCAGTTAGGAAGCTAACTGCTCTCCGATCAGCTGAGCGTCACCGACTTGTTGACTTAAAGCTAAAAGAGCCACAGGTGTGCTGTGCTCTGTGCATTTTTTACCCTTAATCCCTGAATAACATGGAAATGTGTAACTACACAGTATGGACAACTTGTTTTAGCACAATCTAAAAGTGCTTTTAACGAGACCAACAGCACAGATCTCTAATTAATATTATGTGTTTCTTTATTGACACTCAAACATGGCTGTAAATCTGATTTGTGAGACGGGCTCAACTGAACCACTTCTGATCCCTTCATATCGTACGCCACGCTGCCACTGTTTTCACATTTATATATATTTACTGATACAGGAGCCCTGAGAGAAAATGGATCACCAGAATTTCTTTTTTCCCGTTGCCAAAATCTGATATAAATTGTTTTCCTCTCCTGTGTTTATGATTTGAAAACAGGTATACAAAGAACAAAGGGTTTGCCGGGATAATCTTTGTGAGTTCCTTTATTATTTTCTTCCTCTGTAAAACAAGTGGGGGGGGGGGGACTATGCCAGGCTTTGGCTCCACAAACATTTCTTGTTTGTAGGATACATTCATGGCTGAAATGAACAGCACAGTAACATATTGCCTTGTGTTATTCTATTTTCTAAGTGCAACAAAAATTACATTTCAGTGATGGACATACAGTTAAAATGTCCTAATGCTCTGATAAACACGCTGCATGATTCATGACTTTGCTACAAGAGGCCTGAATTAGGAGTATAGTATTTTGTAGATTTTTGCACACTGTTGTGAAAAGTGAGTCAAGGCAATTGGAGACGACTGTGACTGCCAGGCAAACTCGCTAATCAGTGCTAGGCGGTCCTTGCAGATGAGAAGTGGGCTGTTTGTGGCTCCAGTGATTGGCTACTTCTCCTTTTATTCCTTCCATCTCTGCCTTGTTTATGCCCAATTATGCTTGACTGCGTGGGTGAATTTACAGTTTGCTGTAACCTCATCCAAAACAAAGTTACTCAGCAGTGTACTGAGTCAGAAAGATGCTGCAGCAGTGCATGTTAGAGGCACGAGCTCAAACAGGAAGCGTATGAGTCTCATTCAGCGTATGTTTTGAGGCACGAGGTAATATGAGATACGAGATGTTTCTTCGTTTACCTTGAGGAGGACGTGTGTGTTTACCAGGCGAGATACCCTAACCCTAATAAATTATTAACAGAGGCTTCGTACAACGAGCCGCAGCCTCGGATTACAGCAGCGTCCTTCCGCTCCGACAAACACATCTGTCGCTATGGCAACACACACCTGGATCATTTCAGATGCTTGGCAAAAAAAAAAAAAACAGATTGAAATTATGTTCGATATGTAGAAAGGCAGGTGGGCCTCAGAGCCAATCAAGTAGGCCGGCACATACACACATCAGCAGTGCATCGACAGGGAACTTCCAATTAGATTGCTTAATTCCTAATCATAGCCTAATTCCTACTCCAACCTCTTGATATGGAGGATATGGAGCGGAGTTCTGCAGCTGGGACCCCCTGCTGGCTCTCCGCAGCCTGGAGGCACACCATCGCACACCATCAGATCCGTCGTTTCTGGTATGTTACAGAAGCATCTTTCAAAAACACTTTTTTACTTTCACACAAGCGGCAACCTCCAGATCTGAAAAGTGAAGCAAATGCAGAAGTGCCTTAGACCTGCAGTCTTTCTAATATCCAGCACGTGTCCACTGGTTCCAAAAAGAAGTCCGATTGTATAGAAGTCTATGAGAAAATGACCCGACTACATCATAATCCTTTTAAGTATTCAAACCTGTTATCTTATGTTTATTTTGTTGTTCTTTAGAATACTGGGGATATATTGAGTCTGGCTGCTATGCAAAGCACCAATTTTGCACTTTTCAATTCTTTCACTAGCTCTGTTGCTGATTGCAATTCGTGTGGATATTTAGCAGTAATGTAACTTTGTTTTGCTTTCCAATTGCAGTAAGGTTTTCCACCATTGCAGTATTTTGTCTTTATTCTTCCCTGGTACCTAAAATGGAATTTCACATATCACTAACTGTTTACTAGTCATGAGTAATATTACCTGCAAAGACAGAGCAGCAGCCTGTGAAAACAGATGCATATTGTCCCCTGTGGTTTTGAAGGAGCTTTTTGAAGTCTGAGAAAATAACAGCTGATGATGTGGAATTTGGAAGATAGGGAGTGTAACAACAAGGTGACTACAGCATGGTAGCAGCTCTGTCAGGCTGCACGTAGGCACAGCAGGGTTTTGAGCTTAATGCTAACGTCAGCATGTTAAAAGTCTCACAATGACAATGCTAACAGGCTGATGTGAAGCAGGTAAGATGTTTAGCACGGTCACCATCTTTTGTTTGGCGTATTAAGTCAAGTTTGTTGATGGCCCAATATGAAAACTCACAAATGTGCATCAAGGGACAAACTCTAACATTGAATTAGCCCAAAACACAAAGTACGGCCGAGGTTTATGTCATCAGTTTTGTAGGTCTTTGCTCTTAAACTAAGCATTAGAAAGTTTGAAAAAAAAGTTGATGGATCACCAAATTCATAATTTTTCCTTTCAGCTATCCAAATTGCAATTCGTCCTGAGGGGAAAATAAATGTCTGCACCAAATTTCATAACCATCCGTGAATTGCCATTTTAATAAAACACATAAATGTCAACATCACGATGGCGTTCAGGGGGATCACCAAAGTCATTAGGATTTGGAAATTATGATTGCCTGAACAAAATGAATGACAATCCATTTTAGAGATATTCAGTTTGTGCCAAAGTTGTTGACGGACATTGCCATAACCAATAGTAACCACTAGCATCACTAAAAAGACGCCTTTGAGTTGCACTATGGGAAGTATTATTAGGAATTATGAATTCAAAGTGTAGCTATCTCTGTGTGCAATCTGTAAACTGTCTCTCGCCAGTCCTCCTAAAAAAATAAATGGTAAGTGCTAAAAGTATACAAGCTAGTTAGCAATTAGACAAAACTGTCAAATGAGTTTTAATTTCTATAAACAGATTCTGCATTCATATGCAACACTGTGTTCAATAGCAGAACCTGTAGCTATAGAAAGCATGCTGGTGTCCGTTTGTAGTCCAATAAGTATTGACCAATCACGTTTGAGTGAGCTCTGGTGGAGGTAAACAGTCTGTGGAGAACAAAGGAGGCGGAACAAGTTTGCTGAAATGCAAACTTGTTCCCATTGGCAAGACATCTGGCAATTATTACGCTTTTTATTAGCTTGTAAACTGGCTCCTTGTGAAACAATCCGGTCGTAGATATCGTCCAACTCCATTCCATGCGAACAGATACCTTCACACTTACCAGCGATTTATTGTCTGAAACTCACCTTAGTGGACTGTGGGAGGAGCGTGGGTTGTCTCACATTCACACATTGATTCATACAGGGACGGCATTAATGTCCCACAAAGCTGTAGTTCAGGCGCGATGACTGTTTTATATGCTGTCTGTGTGCATTTACATTTGTGTCATTTGCCTCATCTGCACAACTCGAAAGCCATCAACATTTAACACAGAATGCCATGAGTATTAACCAAGTCAGCTGCAGGAGATTACGATGCATCTTGTCTCACTTTTTCAGCCAAATGCCTTAATAACGACTGTATTTATTCTGAGTAATTAGTGGCAATATTCCAGCGACACACACACACACACACACACACACACAGGCACACACACAGGCACACACACAAGCACTGCCCTAGAAATGGGTGCAAGTCTTCAAAAGCATTACATCTGTTCTACAGTGACAGATTATCTCTCCTTTTACAGAATACAGATTCATGAATTACAGCCAATAATGCTTTTGATCGATGGGGGAAAAAAAACAAAAAAAACAGCCCCGTTTTTCCAGGCGGTGAAAAACAGCAGCATATGTCAGTGTCATGGTACGTTTTGTAATTCCCTAGCTGTGAAAACAGGGAGGAGAAAATATGTGTTTTGTGTTGTCTTATGGTCTGTTAAATTACCTGTAGAAAGGCTTGTGGGGGAGGTTTCAAATTCATCAAACTGAAATGTGGAGGAAAAACTTGTGTCGTGCCAAATATGCAAACATGTTAACTTTATGCACGTACACACATACGCATCAGAATTAACCTCTATAAACAGATATCTGCATTATATATATATACAGGTATAGATATATTTGGTATCTGAAGTGCACTGGTTTCCGTTTGTGGTCCGAGTGTATTGAACAATGACGTTTGGTTTCATGCAGGTAAACTGACGGTGTTAAAAGCAAAAAGAGGCGGAGCGCATTGGCAAAAATGCATTCACCGAACTAGGCTTCGGTGTCAGTTTCGGTTAATTTCGCTTTCAATAGCCCGACACCCATTAGGCAGTGAGGGATTTTTAAGAAAAAAGCTCAAAATGTATTACGAAGCGCTATCCATTTAAGAGTGCTGACATTTTTATGTTTTGCGCCGTACATTTCTTGCCTTTTAGAAAGGCACTGGAAGCTGTTCTGCAGTGATTTCTACATTTTTGAGGCTCATATGTCATTTGGAGATATGTCACATCCTATTTCCTTCTTTAAGCCACTTTTCATGATTCCTAAATGTACACACTTCTACTGCACAGTCCATTTCAGTTTTGGATTTAGTCTTATTTGAGCGAATATAAAAAGTTGTGTTGTCTGTGCATCAACATCTACAACAACTTGATAACTTGGGGGTTAAAGAGAATCATAGTGAAGGTTAGAAAGGGATTCCTTGTCACCAACCTCATGGTTATTCCAGCAAGTAGATATCTTTCAGTGTCACAGGCTATCAAAAGTGCTCCTGATCAGTCTTCCGCACGTAACTCTTTGATACGGTAGATGTGACACGAGAAAGTGGGTTTTCATAAGCCAGCGCGGGTCAAACACACGGCTGAATGATGATGAATCATGATGTGATGAGGATGACATGAGTGACTTCAAAGGCACCAGCGGAAATCACATTCACTTTCTGACAGCATTTCTTTACACACACACACGCTGTGATGTGCCTCACGCAGGCATGGGTGAACACGGATTAGCGCATACAAACACACAGGCGGACACACAACAAGCAAACAACAGACAAGGAAACAGACACACGAGCATACTAATCAATCCCCATCCTTTCTGCTGTATCCTCTCTCTCTCTCTCCATCTTGCCTTTTCTCTCTCTCTCTCTCTTGCTTTCACATACAAACACACAGCCACTCAGGTGGGGTAATTGAATGTGACAGCAAATCCTGAGAGGGTTGTTGGCGGGTTATCAGGTTAACCTGTGAAATGTAACCCACCTGACACCAGCAGGTTGGCTGTGACACCTACAGCAGACACGGTTGAATCACTCCTGCAAAGACTGGAGGCTAAATACAGTAACTTGCTCTTCAGCGGAGGTATTTTTGCTTTTTTTTTTTATGAGGAGTGCAAGAAAGAGTAACACAATGAACATAATCACTCTGTAGACGACTCGGACGAATGAAATCCACCATGTTTTAAAGGCTCTGTGGTTGAACTTAATGACCAGCTCGTTGGTAAACTAGTTGGAGAACTAATGGCTAGCATGCTAGTCAGATAGCATGTCAGTGCTATCTGACTAGCACTAACATGCTAGTCAGATAGCATGTCAGTGCTAGCCACTCGCAGATCATTTCTCTGTGCTGAGCCGTTTACTCCCCCTGACATTCTGTTCTCAGGATTGTACATTTCATTCAGTAAAAGGTAGTAAAAGGTTGTGCTAGCTAGCTCATTGGCTTGGTTTCTAACGGAACAATAGTTCACGCAGCTTATTCGAAAAGGCGTATTTGTAAGGACGACTCCAGTCTCAACTTCCTGCAAACCTTGTTTTGTGTAGCAGTTTATCCTCTGACAGATTTTATATAAATTATAATTCTGTGGCTGGTATTAATGCCGTGTTCGGTAATGCATTACAACATTACTAATCACGCGCTTCAACCTGCACAGGAGAAACCTCGCTCACATGAGGTCTGCATCTGAATCACAAACCGCAGCGCGAACATTTTCGGATGCAAACTTAATGACCAACACGTCACATCACAACTCACAAGTCTAACCACTACTGCCAACTCCAACAGCTTAGTTAAGCGGTGTCAAACTCACTCACACAGGGGGCCAACAATTCTAAACTGGGACTGCGTCGAGGGCCAAACCGGGTCAACGTTTATTGAACAGGATAGACATATTGGATAATATTCAAGTTTGACATGTCTGGCTTAGTTAGACTTTCATACAGCCAGTAGGCAACGCACATCTGTGTTAAAAACTAACCATCAGAAGAGCTGCGGGAGATTCGTTTCGGTGCAAAATCTCCTTCCTTCCATCCATTCAGGCATTTGTGTGTGAGGTGTCTCTCGAAGGCCATCTGCTCCGTACATGCATGGTGCATGGGCCGACGGCGGTCAGTGCAGAGATACATTTCTCTCACTTCCAAGACCATCTGGAGGCTGAAGATCCACTGACGGTCACAGCCAATTCGCAAAGCCATGACAGCTGAGGGCTAATGTTAGCTTGGCTTTCTGTCGCGTTTCCGTCATCTCCTCCTCCCACAACTTGCCTTTCTTACGACGTATTAAAGTTTTGTCGGTTGATGTTTCTTTTACATTAAACCAATTCCTTATATCCATAATAACAAACCATATATCACTGTTTGTTAATGTAGTGTCCTAACTTCTTTACTATTGACCTAGCGGGTTATCTTTAATCTCGTAAATTACTGCATGTGCAAGATTTGGTGGTTGACTGTCTGCTAAATCCACAATTATAGCGTGCTTCAAAACAGTTTGATCCGTGTAATCTCCAACGCAAACTACAACGCAGAACACATATTTCTTTCTTTTTATTAGAAATGCATAGGATGAGCCCTGGCGGGGCATTGAACTCCAATGCGCCCCCCATTTCCAGACTCAAATAAAATCATTTTTTATGATGTTCAGTTAACAGCTCACGAAGAGGGAAGATAATGCCCGCAGAACTGTAAAATAGCAACAAGATCTTGAGGATATTAAGTTACAGCTAATAGTATATCTCAGCTTTAACATCCTTAAATCTCTCTCACATTTACGATACATCTCATCCTTTCAGATTGAACTAGGCCCAGAAGGAATAAGGGTTTCTACACCTGGATTTACATTGTCAAAAACACAATGAAAAGCTTTGTGAAAGTATGTGCAGCATAGTGCAAAACACTCCCCTGGCAGCAAAATATCGTAACAGTAAAAATGAGATTACAGTTGCCGTCAATTAATGCAGTGGGATGAGGATCTCCAGCGCCAGGCATCCGTTCTGAGTCGGAGACGCCCGCCAGGCTGCGTTTATTGACAGCTCAAGAATCATAACGCACCCATAACCAATCAGTCAACGGTTCTCATTTCAGCTGTTAAAATCCATCTGCAAGTCTACAGCAGTTCAACTGACACCAACAAAGCACATTCATGATGAAATGGAGCGCAATCACTGGGGTGCTGTGTTGTTGCTGTCAGCCCCTTCTTCCACACAATGAGGGAGTTCTAACTCACTGAGTTTCACAGACATCAGTCACTGGTCTTCAGTGACTGATGGCAGCTTTGATCTGCAGGATAAAGGTGACTTTGAGGCAGTATCTGCATGTAAACCATCGCTTGATAACCCAATGATGACATGAAAATGTAATGACGGAGACAGATATGAAGAGATGGAGGATCAGAGGGTGATAAGTTTGCCGTTGATAATATCGATGCTGATGGCGATAATGAGGAGTGTGAAGTGTGAGCGAGGGTATTTGATCATGAGGATGTTGCTGATTGAAATGACAAGGAATTCTTTACATCCAAAATGTGCACAGGAGGTGCACAGGAGTGTGGATTGGTACCTCTCAAAGTACCAGTCCACACTCCACACTTGGTCCGTTCGGGGACTTGAATCGGCGACCCTCGGATCCCAAGCCTTCTATACAATCACACTTCTTTATGCAACCAGTGGATACCCCCCTGCTGGCCATTAGTAAGAATGCAGGTTTAAGGAACTTCCACATTGGCTTCTCCTCTCAGACCCAGTTTGCTTTTTCTAAATGATCTTATTTAGACTTTCTTTTATTATTCATTGAATTGGATCACCAAAATTTAAGGGGAACTTGAGACGTTTCCTCTGATCTGTGGGAAACAAGGCCTTTCCCTTACCAATCAACTTCACGCTAAGTTCTACAAGTGTGCTGTTCTAAACACGTGTCCTCCTTCAGTGAGTATCCTGCCTCCATAACTTTGCTGTGAAACCGTACGTAACCGCGTCTTTCCGCACGTAAGGCGACTAACGTTTGGCCATGACCCTCTGCATTATATCCAAGAGCTTACCTGGCTGTGATCTCATTGATCAAGCTACACATTATGTCCGTATTCCATCTTCACAAATCAATATGTGCATTGTGACGCTGTGAAATCATTCCTTCGCTGCATCGCTCATGCTCGTGTGTGATAGTCAAAAGATTACAAACTTTGCACATGAATTTTACATCCCACTGTGTGCATAGAGGAAGTGTGTGTGTGTGTGTGTGTGGGGGGGTATAAGAGTGAGGATCACAGGTGTGTGAGAGATAGATATAGCTCTTTTATGCACTTCAAACACTTGCACATGCACACACATATTAATCTGTAGCCAGGGGCAACAGCTGGAATCCATTCCCATTCCAGGAAAGCGGTGGCTTTGGAGAGCCATGTGGCGTTTTCATATGCATATGTAAACATGCACTCACAGTGCAATGCTGGTAAATTGTATCTGCTATCTGCATCAACAGTGGCTTAGAGATATGTAGCCGCCATGCATGGAGCTGTGTAAATATGGCAGCGTCCCCTCCCTCAGTCTGTTTGAAATTGCAGGTCGACTGTTTGGTTCAGATATCATTGTTGAGGCAAATTAAAAAATATCAAAAACAGAGGACAATTATCAGTGAGTGTGTCGTGTGTGTTGTGTGTGTTGTGTACCCTTTTGTGTGCATTTGTAGATATGTGTGCTTTGTGACTGTATTGCTTTCTGTCTGTTGGAGTTTAATGTCATGACTGATCATAACCAAAAACAATCCAAAATACTTCAGTGAGATAGTGTGCAAAATAATATCTCCTGTCTCTTTTCCCTTTGTGCATTTCCACATGTAAATAACATGTAAAGGATTAAAAGAGACATTCGCGTCTTGTGCACCGCAGCAACATGAAACTGATCAAAGTGCTTGTATCTTGTTCCTTGATCCTCCAGGAAAAAATAATAATACAGGATTCATCTGATTATTGCAGAGTTAGATTTATGCCCTGTGGGATGCTCACATGGGAGCATCTGGTTCCACGTTACAGTATATGTAATAGACACATATAGACACACAGCTGCCAGCCTGGATGCCAATCTCCCCGTCATGGCTTTGATGTGTGCGTGAGGCAGGACTCCCGCAGGACGCCCTGCGCTCACTCCGGTGTGGATTGGCATTATTACATACGGAATTATTATTTTGATTTCCTCAGAGGCAAATGCGAAATGAGGAATGGTGGTTGTGTGTATATGAGCTGGATGGGATTGGCGTTTGTTTGTGCATGAATAAAGTGCGTTTGTTCAGAGACGTATGGAAAGATGGAGAAGCACGAGACTCAGAGATCGCCTGCAGGATACGGCTTCAGCAGACACGCCTCCGCACACATAATGCAAATGACTGCAGGGATCGATGCATAGACGGTGAGTAGCTGTGTAACACAAACATAAAGGCGCACAGTCCAACATGCAGGAACGTCGTGGAAAGGCTCTGATGCAACGTGCAGCACGAGGAAGAAGAAGAATCAAAAGACAGTTCTTCAGAGTGAAAGAGAAGCAACTCTTGGAGAACCATCAGTGAGTGTGTTCGTCAGCCAAGAAAAGCTTCACAGAGGTCACACATTATCCCCCTGTAGCTCATGTTCTGGGTCAAAATCAGTTGAATATGAGACTTCTGGATTTCTCTAATAACTTTTAATGATATACAGGAAGATAGAAGCTCCTGGAGGTCCAAATGGCATGTGGAATTTTCCTTTCATTTAATTTCGTGTTACATTTATTTATTTTTTTATATATATAAATGTTTAAGATAGAAGCAGCAGAGTCTGAGATATCCTGATATAAAATGTAGTGTTTCACAGGTGAATTATCAGACATGTATGAGGAAAAAGCTGTATAGTACAAATGCGTACAGCTGTAGACAGGCAGGAAGTGCTCTGAAATGAGAGGGAAAGGTACAAAATAAAACAGGAAGTGCAACGACAGAGTGACCTAACAAGTGAACAATGAGACGTGACTAGACATAAATCTAAATTATAAACTAAACATGAAACATATAACATAAACCTGAACAAACATGACGGATGTTACACTAGTTTGTGGGAAGGATCAACACACAGTTATCAAAGTGGCCGATAAAGAGTTATATCCTGACGTTTTAGTCCCTGAGCACCAACAATGTTGGATCCTACATTTTCATTATGTAACTAAAAGCATCTTTTTGTTAGACCCTTAAGTGTGTTACATACTACTTATATGTGACGTGGTTACGTGTTAAGGTAGCTACGTCCGTAACTTCAAAGCACTCAATGTTGACAGTTGCAGACATGCAACTTAGTCACTATCTATAATGCTAAATTGGTGGACTGTCCCTTTAACTTTCAGTCCTTTCTTCATATGGATCCTTCATCTTTGTGCGAGCACAGCAACTTATCTGAGTGTACTGGAGCTCAGATGTTCAACCTATACGGTAAAGTGTTCATTTCACACATTTATCTAGCAACAGGAGTGTAAGGACTAGAATCTGGCTGTTATAGAGGAACATCAAACTTCTGAATGCCAGAGTGCGGAAGTTGACATGCAGTTATCTAGTTTTGGTAGCAACAAAAGGATGTGATAGATCTGTCACAGTGATGCATTGCTCTATAAAGAGTCAACTTGTGACGCTGGCAAAGACATGTGCTGTGGTGGACGACATGGTTCTGGTTGGGAACACGCAGCTCCTTAAGTGAATAAAGCGGAATAACATTTGAGTCGTTCATAAACACCAACTGGGTGGTGGTGGGTGGTTGTTAGGGATCATGTTGGCTATTTACACATCCGAAAGACAGGGGAAAGCGTCCATTTGGAGACCATTAAACTCAGAGTACGACACTGGCAATTTAAGTCCATTAAATAAAATGTCACACTGGATATACCTTTTAGTTTCAGTTAATGTTCACTTCAGTGCCTCGGACCAATTAGATAAACACTGAGGGGCGAGTTCACAAAAGGAGTTGCGTTTTTTTGTGCTCGCTAAATCTGTGCGAATGAGACAAAAAGATCTGGGGTAATTCTCCAAGCACCCCCTTACTTTTGCCGCATTATTGTCCCCTTTCTATGCAAATGACTCTCATTGCAAAAAGAATTGTCCAGTTCACAGAGATCAGAGCGAATAGCCAAACGCGGTGAAATTGAGAGAGTTGGTGGTAACTTGACATTGCAGCAGGTGAAAGCATCGGCGTGCCAGGCGTGCTCGTGAGGAGAATATCACTTTTTTGTATTTAACGTAGACCAAAGTTATTCGCAGAAACAGGTCGTCAGGTCCAACAATTCTTGCTTTGCTTGATGACATGAAGAAGGACATTGAGCCTGTAATACCTGGCACTGACAAACTGCTTTCAAACCTCCAGGTTCTTGTGTCTGGCTCCTTCCAGGCACCTATCGCAGGTGCCTCTGGGCTATCACAAGCATCAATCAGAAGGACCATCAGGGATTTTGCACCAGCCATTACTTATATAGTAGGTACATCAGATTTCCCCAAAAACAGACGAAAAATCGAGGGGACAAAGCAAGAGTTGTGTAATGTTGTGCACGCTATTGACTGTGCACACCATGGGACAACAAAAATGTGTTTAGTAATAGGTAGCACATGCATTTAATCAAAGTCCAGATAGTTTGTGCACACTGCACATACAATGCAAACTTACCTGGAGCTTTGTGCATTTTGAAGTGCAGCGCGTGCTAATTGAATTAGCTCGGACAGAAGATGTAAACCCTTAATCAACCCGTGGTTAATTACATGCATAGATGTTAAACCCAGACTAAATGATTTCCTTCTGCCTGATCAGCTTATAAACAATAAAAGCGACGAGATGATAAATCTCCTAATCCAAGTTACTGAGAACCGTTTGAGAGAAAAACTTTCATGAAGCTGGGATAGCAAAATTGCAGTTATCTTTGACAGATGTAATGTAGATAGTTATAGATGGTTTTGTTGGAGGGACAGAATGTCTCGTCTTCACCTGACCTTGACTTTATACATATGAACAAATGAGTGAATGTCTTGAATTTAGCTCAGAGACGGAGAAAAACTAGCCTCATGAAGTGCATTATGGAGAATTCAGTTAGCATGACGAGTTAACATGTTGTGTGTGTTTGCTAAATACTTTTGAGCGTGTGCAGAGTGGATTGAAACAGAGTCAATTCATTGCACCGCTACGCCATCAGTGATTATGTCCGCATGGACATAAACCTCTAACTAGCTATCATGAGCTCATCTCCAAACAAGATATCGATACCCTCTGGATCCAAATTCTCATTCTGCTCGGGTGTTCCCCAGAGCTGTGGTCGGAAAAGGCCAAGAGTTATTTCCATATTTATTGTGCTGCTTCAGTCCCAGATGAATAAATCAAAGGCGTAGCTAATGGCCTTCCACAGATTCCTTAATAAATCTCTGCTTTAATGCGCATCATTAAGTACTCGCTTGTGTGTGAGGTGGCTCAAAATGCCACTTTGTTTTCATTTACTAAACAGTCATGTCTAACTCTGTTGGTGCTGTAAGTCCCTCTCTTTCTCTCACTCTGCTTTCTTGCCTTGTCTTAGCTTTGGGGAGGCAGTCTTGGGGTCTTAATCGTGGTACTCTCCCTGATTAAAACCAGTATACTAAGCCAATTAGGATGCCCACAGGTGGGCAATTAGGAGAGTGAATGTGCAGCACGGAGCTGAAGTGGGTCAGACGAGGCTACAGGTCGGGGACGCGTTCTCCTTTGATTGGGAGACACTGCTCAGACATCGGCTCCGAACTTGGCTGTAACAGTCATTAGCAGAGCTCCACCAGTTTGTTTCCCCTCCTTGCTGAAAAACAACTAAATGAGGAGCGAGTTTCAAACTGTGCCATGATACCCTGAAGTACAGTAAGAGGACAGTAAGCCTCTGTCATCCCATCAGGCAGCATAATACATTGAACTTACTCTTTTAGCTTTAGGGTTAATGGTGAACCAAACATATCCGTTTGCAAGTAATGAAGGTGAATGTGTGTTTTACGGCACCAGAGGATTTACGGCACGCGGCATGCCGGCACGGCTAGTGCAACTGGCAGTTAAGACAACACTGGTACCAGTGCGGCTTAAACCAGTTCATATGAATATTTGAATTTTGAGTTTTATGAACAAATCAGAACTGATTCCAATGAAAAAAATAAAATAAAAAATGTATGCAATTTGTGCCAGCTGGGTCTGAAAAAATAACTCTGAACGGCAACGAATTCAAAACGACACATTGAGTTGAAGAAATGAAACAAAGCAAACTGATTTACCACCGAACATGACGCCTTTTATGGGAATTCATGCCAACACATTGTCTAGTTAATTACTTTCTGAAAACCACACAGTCCTACAACTTTGCCAAATTCGTGTATCTGTGTCACGTGGGTTTGATTAGGGCAAATTATTTCCACCAAAGTAAATATTCAACTCATTCTTCACAAGCCACATATCTGTGGAACATCCCGACACTGGAAGGGTTTGTCAGACCGACACCGGTCGAGACACACTCTTGCGAAAACGTCAGCTAACGCTCGCAAAAAACACCGTAGCTAGCAGATTTCCGTAGCGCTAAACATGGCTGTCAGCACATCCATCATCACTGCAGTGGCCTCATTACAGTCTATGCTCGCGTGCAGGTAGCTAGCTTACTTTTTTACCTTCAGAGTTTCTGAATTGGATTTTTACGCCCTGGAGAAAAAAAGTTTACCCTCCCAATGTCATTATGTAATTTGCACTCTGGGTATATGTTTGTGTTTACGCTTTCTAAAGGGAAAAGCAATTTCGCTGGCTGAGGGAGACGGCAGCGTGGAGTGCGTGTGGAATGGGAAGCTGGGTATTGTTCACGTGGGAGAGGATAGGTCTGTGTTGACAGCTGGAGGTCCTGAATCCACACAGCCGCCATTCTCAACCTGTTCCAGTGTACACGCTCACCTCATGCCCTCCCTTCCTCCTTCAACCCCTTCCCCGTCTCCTCCTCCTTCACCCCCTTCCTCGTCTCCTCCTCCTCCCTTTTTCTCCCAAACGCTTTATCACTTTCAAACACTCCGAGAGAAAAAAGCCTCACACACCCTCTGTGCTTCCATCCGCCTGTTTGTAGGAAGCCTTTAATGGAACATCTGCATGAAAAGGACATTTTCAGTATAAGCAGGGGAGAGGAGAGAATAATAAAAGTGGTCGGGCTAAATGGGAGTACGGCTTTGTGAGGCCGTATTAATCATTTTAATATCTGCAACCTTAATTTTAATGCTAAGCTCTGGGTGCGGATACCCAGCTTGTGGCATGGCTGAGAGAAAATAACACATCGCAGACACCCGAAACAGCCTCTCCATCCTCCTCCTCCTCCTCCGCCGCCTCCTCCTTCTCCTCCACCAGCAGCAGCAGCAAAAAAAAAAAAAGTTTGAATGCAGAAACAGAGCCTGAACTTCCCTTTTCAATAATTCAAGTGGAACTGGACAGAAAAAAAGAAAAAAGAAAAGTTTTTGGAGACAGAAACTCCTGGCAAGATTTTCTCTGGAGAGTCTCCTGCAGGGAGCCGGTGTGCAGGTATGAGATGCTTCTCTGGAGAGTCTGGAGCTCTGAGGAAGGAACGTCTTGGAGAAGGTAGAGAGGTATTACTACAGCCAAGGAGCGGGCATCCGCTGCTGTGTGAGCTATTCAAAGAATCCCGTCTTCAGAGGATGTTAATATAAACTCAAACTTACTTGCGTTCAGCTCAGTGTATGCTCTTCAACTCCGCTCGTCACTTTTCTGGCTGCACGTACCCACTCGGTGAGTCTCACGAGTATTTCCCCTTATGTATTCAACGGGACTTAATTAAGCAGAATCCTATTCCCATTAAATTGATGCTGGTGTTTTCTCTGCCAAAAAAAAAAAAAAAAAAAAAGTTGAGAGAAAGTTTTTCTTTTTTATACACGGTATGTTTGTTGGCAATTTAACTGAAGTTTGGTTGGCAGCTCATCCTCTGGCAAGTTGATTAGATTTAAAACAAATACAGAGTCATCTTATAAAAACGCATTGACGTGCCAGCATCGGCGGCCAGCGGCAGCAAATCCACCGTATTAACGGAGATTGTTCCAAAAATGTAAATTGAACTTGATATTGTCCTTTAACCAGAGTGTGGGTCACTCTGAACAGTAAGCCTGACGGTATTCATCCGCCTGTACCACTGTTTATATTAAGTCCTCACCCATCAGAGTTCATTTGAACAGCTGCCTCAGAGCCGTATCAGCTCTACGAGAGGACAAACAGCCCACTCCACTGCAAATAATTGTCACCAGGATGACACTAGAAAATTGGTTGTGTGATTGTGTGTCTTGGAACGAACCTCACATAGCCGGCCCACGAATGTCGCTTTGCATTGCATTGAGATGTGTCAAGGCTCAGGAAGAACTGCCTTTAACTACAACCTGTGACAACATGCTTATTGAAAACAATGTCAGCTCTTCCTGCACCTGATGTGAAAGCTCGTTCAACAGAGTTCAACCAGTCGGTTCTTTGGTTTTGCCTTCGGGGCTCAACGAAGAGCTCCAGCATCGCTTCAGCGTTTGAAATTTGCTTTGCCCGTCTGTGAGGTATTTTGATGCCCAGTACAGAGCACACAGGTGGGAAGAGAGGCGCGGGAGGTTCATTCTAATGAGCTAGAACAAAGCGAGTTGTTGGTATTTTTGGTGAAAATCGGATCTTAAGACGTTGCCCTGAAAACAGATGTCTCAGAATCTGTCGGTTTCTGGCGCAAAGTCACTTTTTTCAATCCAAAATACTCAAGCAAATGTACAGCCATTCCAGAATGATGCTTGAACTGTAAATAAATATTTTTCTGTGTGCATTTACAGTACCCATACATTATTATGAGTGATTCCTACAGTGTCTGTTATCCACAGCTGATTTATTCGGTGTGAAAACCTCCTTCAGTGAGGTACATCCCTGCAGCAGGACAGATATGCTGATAGATCTGCAGCCTTCGATTTGAGGAGTGCAACAGCAGAGCGCAGTGCCATTATACAGTATATCCCAGTGTTTACCTTGGCTAAATAACTCACAAAAGTCAGGTTATGAATAAATTCAAGGAGAGAGCGGGCCTCAAAGCTACTCAGCTGTGTTTAAGACCAACATCCATATTCAGTTGCTCGTGAGGTGCAGAAATTGTGAGGTTGAAATTCAAAACGCAGCATTGCTGGTTGTTATCATGTAGTACACACCATAGCTGCTGAGGTCTGACTTCCAACTGCTTGCCTTAAATCTGAACACATCTTTTTCTTTTTTTTTTTCCCCAGACAAACATCTCAGAGTTAAAACTGGCTTTGGGAGCCATCATCATAAGTTTTGACATTTATAAGAGGTGACCTGGGAACAGCCGTCTGCAGCAGCCTTAAATGAGATGAGAACATCTTCAATCGAATCAAGAATACCCAGCAGAGGATCTCCTTCCTGTGTCCGGTCAGTGTATCACAGATAATTCAATTCTATCGATCGTCACGCATCACAGGCTTGTCCGTTTCTGCCTCGTGCCGCTGTAGGTTGCACGCAAACAACAGAGGGAGTGACGGAGGAGACCACCTGTGGCCTCACTACCCAACCCTGTCTCCTACTAACTACGCTGCTTGGTTGGCCAAATACTTGTAGGAGTAAACATTAGTGTTATGTTCACTGGTGATGTTTTCTTCCAGTTACAATTGTGTATTATTCTTATTCTTCGTACGTAGTCTCTAGAGACAGAAGATGTACTCCTTCTGTGAACCGCAGGTTTATGGTATTACGAGGCTCAGTTAAACAGGACTTTTTTAGGAGGACGAAGGGGCACATGGGGGCAGCGCAACACGTGTAAAAGTGGTTAAAGTAACACACAGTTATCTGTCTATACATCAAGCCAAAATGGAGCAACTTTAGCATTAATTTGGAGCTGTGTCTATGACTTTGTCATCTCTATAAACAGATCTTCTGTAGGCAACGGGACCAGATGTTGGTATCGGGACCAGATGTTGGCAACGGGACAAGGTGTTGGTATCGGGACCAGATGTTGGCATCGGGACCAGATGTTGGCAACGGGACAAGATGTTGGTATCGGGACCAGATGTTGGCATCGGGACCAGATGTTGGCAACGGGACAAGATGTTGGTATCGGGACAAGATGTTGGTATCGGGACCAGATGTTGGTATCGGGACCAGATGTTGGTATCGGAAGTGTTCTGGTTCCCGTTTGTAGTCCGAGTAGGCTGACCAGGCCTTGGTTGTATGCAGGTAAACAGTCCGTGTGAAGAGCAAAAGAGGCGGAACGCTTGGACCGAAATGCAAATTTCAAAACCCATCGGCCATCGACAAGTTTTTTATTAGCTTAGAATGAACTACTTGTGAAACAGTCCGGTCGTAGATGTCGTCTCTCAACTCCAACTCCAGTCTCGTGTCTCAAGTGGCTCATCGAATTGTAAACAACGAGCGCAGGAATCGGAAGTCTTGGCCCAGACATCCGCTGGGTACACTGGAACCCCGTAAATGTTGCCCTCTTGTCCCGAGACGGACGTCTTTCTATTGCTTTAAAGTCCCCACAAAGTCCCTTTTCTGCAATCTATATTTTGTGATGTCTAGTTGCCTTCAATTCCAACCAAAGTGTTTCATCTCTGTCTGTGTTAGCTCCTCACTTATCTTATTTCCCTCCCTTCCTTCCACTCGGAGCCACTTGTCTTTCCTCTCCATCATTGCGTCCTTTTCAAATTCTCCTCACTCCTCACCACTTCCCCTGCTGCTTCTAATTCCTCCTACTTCTGTCTTCTCAGTTTTTTATCCCTCTCTTGTTTACCTCCATCCCTCGATAACACCCTCCAATCCCTCCGTGCTATCTGCTCTCTTCTTCCTCCTCCTCTGTGTTTCCTCACAGTAGCTGTTAGAAGTGGCAGCAGGTCACATCAGCGCTGAGCCAAGCTGTGCTGTTCCAGGCTTTAGCATGCCCGGCCAACTGTTCCGCTCTGTTTGGCTCACCTGACCGTCTTTACAACAACCCCACTGTCAAACCCCTGCCATCCTCATCCTCCTCCTCTTCCCACAACAATCAAACTCCTCGGCAGTCACTGAGCCGTTCTCTGCCGTCATTAGCCTAATTGTCACACTGCCTGGCTCCTTTCTTACTGCCAAGTGTGGGACTTGTCCACCTGAATGCCAAACTCTGGGCTCATCCAAAAGAGCTTCACCCTGCTGCGCAAGGCTAAAGGCAAACTGTGTCCATCCAATATATTCCAATTACCCTAACAACCCCGATTTCTCATCAGCGCGTCGGTCCAAAACAGTCCCACACCTCTTCTTCCATTAACTGATAATGATCAACTAAACTGGACCACACAGATTTAGTGTGAGCACCTGTACATGTACCTGTTAATCTTCCCGGAGTCATGGGAAATGTAGTCTCACATAGCAGGACACGGCACAACCTCACCAAAGCAGTAGCATCCTAGAAGTCCTAGACTTCAATGGACTGGGGTTTCTTGATTTCTTGATTTCTCATATTATATTTGATTCTTAAAGAATGCCATGTTTAAATAGACTACTTCTATTGTACTTTTCCACAGTACATAATTACGTGAACAAACAAAGTATAATGAGATTAGAAGTTAAAAAGGACTTCGAATGTATGCTGATAACAGCACAGTGTTCGTACATGTTTGTCATTGTTTTTATTACATTATTAGTGCGCAGTATTATTCTATTATCCATTAAATCTCACCTCATTTGTGACATTATAATAGCTGATATTCAATAATGTGGTGATATCATCCAACTCCATTAACACGTTTGACATTTGCAGCCCATTATGAGACACATTTTATTGCATTTTGACGAGGTTACGCACACTTACGACTCAGCTCGTCACTACATTGCCATCGTATGCTACAGTACAGTAAATGACTGTATTTGCATTTTGTGTTTTACATTGTCTCTGACTTTAATGTCAGCAACCAAGGGCAACGGAGAGGAGAGGATGGGGAGGAGACGTGGGAGGGCTGGCTCTGACAGGTGGACGGATGACAACGATGTAGTTACCTGTATCTGAGAGCTTTTCTGCACTTTGATTCCGTGGCAGATGACTGATTTATCAACAGACAGACAGGTGCTATCATCAAGGGGAGATAGAGGTGACAAATGACAGTCTGGTAAAACCGGATGTTGGTGGGGGCGGAGGGTGAAGATGGAGCGGTGTGTGGAGGATGCAGGAAAGTGAGGCGATGTGGGGAGAAAGCGGGAGAAGTTTCAAGGGTTATTAGACGGGTCGATAAATGGCTGAACACACAGAGGGACACATGTATACAGGCTGATAAGTAGAGTAAACTGTGATAACTGGCAGGAGGAGAGAGATGTTGTTCTGCCTCAAAATAACTGACTGCAGCGTGCAAACATGAAGCTGGAGCTGCTGCTGCTGCATTGATCAACGAGGAAACACATCACGAGGTGAAGCCAAGTGAATGATAAACGTGCATTCACCGGCCTCGCCAGCCGCCTGCGGCGTGTTTGTGTGTCTGTACGTGTAAATCAGGTTTTTTTCCGCGGGTACACAGGTGATTTTGTGCAAACTAACAGTTGTGCAGTTCCGCTGTAGAGCAAAGCTCACTGCGTTTCAGACGGCGCTGCTGTCTTCTGAAGCCCGAGGCACAGCTCGCCGCTTGTGAGCATCGCAAAATGCAACAAGTCGAGCCGGACACGCACGCACACACACACAAACACACACACCCAACCCTAGTTGCTATGGAAACAGGGCCCTCAAAAGGCTCAAAGAGTTTTGAAGGGTGCAAGAAAATGTGCTGTGAGAGGTTCTGACTCGCAGGAAAATATCTGTATTGGAAAAGAAAAACGTAAGCACTTTTTTATTTTTTTTATTTTGACGCCTTCAACAAGTCATACATAAGTTTATATGATTTGTCTGTGAGGTGGGGTGTTCGCTGTGGAACATCTGTGCATTCGCTTTTTCAGCTTTTTCAGTCCACTGAAGATCGCTTGGTATGCAGCATGGCGGCTTGGCCCACTTTGTTCATTTGAGCGGCATATAACACATTTGACTCGACAAAAGACATTAAAATAGATGTCTAATCCTTGACTAATTCGAACCAAATCCTTTTGTTCGTGTCCTGTCACATCAGAGAGGCATGTTCACACACACACACACACACACACACACATAGGAGGAGAGAGGTATCTTATTCCAGGCTTTCAGACGGACCATTGTTATTTAGAGAGCCCACACCAGCAGCCAAACCACCCACCCACACACACTCAACAATCATCCCCCTCCCACACCGCCGCCCACCCTCCTACCCACACCACACTCACACACACAAACACACACACACACACTCACACACGAATGTATCCTCCCAAAAAATTGGACTCCTGACAGGGTGGGAAAGCCTCCAAAACGGCATTTAGACATGAAACTCTTCACTGAAACCCAGACTAATGAAATCCTTCTGTCAGTTAGCAGCTTTTTAAGGAACGGTGATCCACAAAAAGTGAAATACTCGACACACGTACACACACACACACACACACACACTCACAGATCCTTAGCTTCTCTAAAGCCACCCGTCATGCTCTGCTTTTTGACACTTGCCAGGGCCGCCTCTTGGTGTTGTGCCAGCCGGGTTCTCTCTCACTCCAGCAGGCAAACAAATTAGCGAAGGAGACTTGACCCCCATTCAAAGAGAGGGCATTGCCGGGAAATTGGAATTCGAGACTC
This sequence comes from Bovichtus variegatus, assembly GCA_943593645.1. Classification (NCBI taxonomy): domain Eukaryota; kingdom Metazoa; phylum Chordata; class Actinopteri; order Perciformes; family Bovichtidae; genus Bovichtus; species Bovichtus variegatus. The sequence goes on from CALSCE010000091.1 coordinate 18,605,520, forward strand.
GATTAGACACTCCGCGAGCTCCTTCCGCGGGCGCGTGTCACCAATACGCCGCTTCGCCCTGCACGTGGTTGGGCCTGTAATTAACACACACCGTTGATGCTCGGCGGAGACAAGCAGGGACAAGGGTGTGTAGATTCATTTTACCCACGGGTGCATGACTATACAGTGTGTGCATGCAAATGGGGGCCTTTTGTATTCAAGGCTTTAATTACTCCCTCTTTTTGCTTTGATGGCTTTGCACAGAATTATTTGTAATGTTCTTGTTCAGCTCGGCCGGCTGCTAAAGTGACAAAAAATCCCTTGTTATTCCACTCGCAACATGATCCTCGACAGCACCCGAGCAACGTTCACAATACTCCTCTACTTGTTAGAGAATGCACAAACTTTAAAACAATAAATAAAAACTTTCCATAATGGCTTTGTCTATGTCCCTGTTAGCAGCATGTTGACAGAGAGCCTGTTTGCGTTACCCGCTCGCTTTCTGCCCCTTGTTTCAGTCATTATGCCCCTGTTTTTTCAATCAGTTGTCTATTTTATCCACTTTCTCATCTATTTTCTTGCCTCTCTGCAGCCATCTCAGAGTGCATAAATGCCGGGCGGGGAACAAGGGGAGCAGGGGTGTTTCTAAACCCAAACAGACAGATAGATTTGGGCTGCTTATTGAATCCATTTGTCTTTCGATTGGCACTAATGAAACAGCTATTAGGCCGAGAACACATTAGGCTCTGCATATATGTGTGTGTGTGAGAGAGTGCGTGCGTGTGTGTGCGTGTGTGTGTGTTTGTCAGGAAGAGAAAAAAAGAGGGAGAGCAATGATGGGTTACCTTTCCATGGGCCACTAAAGGCCAATAGTCTTTAAAAGAGAATATTAGTCCCTTCTACTGTAGGCCTCTCTTAAGCAGCCCTCCGGGTGCTATTAGGGCTGACGGCATCACTTAAACGCTTCTTTACACACTCAGCATGACTCATCTTCACAGACGGGCGAAGGAGGTGAGGAAGGGTCAGGTCTGTTTATGGACCTGCACTAATTACAGTATTTAGATGTTTTAGTATGAGCTGTTTACCCCAGGAAAAGGAGACGGAGGAGCCCAGATGTTGTCCTGTCGCTGCAGATGAAGCTTTCTGCTGCTGCTGCTGCTGCTTCTTGTCCCCGTTGACGGTTAAGTACAGATGAACTGAGCTTCCCTCCTTAAAAAACAGGCTGCTCTCCTGCCTCCACCTGACACCGCGAGCTCCCTCTCTTTATCTCTGTCTGCTCCTCCCACCACCAAAGCAGCTAATTCAATAAACAAACCATTTGTTTCTGTTCTAATCAGTATCTATCTTGCTGATGGAATAGTCTAACTCCAGTGATTGTTTCCTGCGGTTTTTGGGGGGTTTCTTTTCCCCAGGCTTGATGATATGCTTGGCAAATTGGAATTGGAATTAGGAATGAAAAGAGTGCCAGCTCAAGGAAAGCCCATCACTTCCTACTTATTGCAAAGTAACACGGATTATGTTGTCTAAAACAGCTTCTCCTAAAAGGAAAGATTAGGTTCAGCCGACCCAAAAACTTTGGTTGAAGTTTGGGGTGCAGACTTGATACTGGAGCAAAGGGTTATGACCTGCTTTCTACTCGTTCATTCATCTGTTTTTGTGACTTTACGTTTCGGGTCGTCCATCTGTGAGCGCAATAGCTCAGAAATGCCGGGAGGGAATTTCTTCAAATTTGGCACAAATGTCCACTCGGACTCAAGGAAATGTCAAAGTTACTGTGACCTCACAAAACACTTGTTTGGCCATAACTTAAGAATGAAGTCAAATCAGGATAAAATGATGAAGCGATGACGTTTCGGACAAACATGGAAGTTAAACTGCAACTTCACTGGTTGGCTGGGCATTACATTTTGGGAAATACTCTGATTTGGTTAGCTTAGCTTAGCATGAAGACTGGAAACAAGGGGAAACAGCTAGCTTGGCTCTGTCTGAAGGCAATAAAAATTCTTCAATTTGTACTGAAAACAAAGCAATAACGATAAATAATATATGCAAAATAAGCAAAAGGTTTTTAAAGATGTAAAAGTTGGTGTAGCGTTGGTGTAGTTCCCCCCTCCTGTTTTGAATATTATCAGTCCATTGAATGGCCCTTATCAGTTATCAATAACCAGCTTCAGATGGGGCAAACTGCACGTTACCAAAGTGAAAGTGAATCTTAACGCTTGCGGTTTTAAACACGTGGTCGACCAGTTTAAGGTCTAGGCAACAAAACTACTTGGCAAGTTTTAGGAAAAGATGGTGTTTCGGGATCATGTGAAGAGATAACGACCTTCTGAACCTCCCAGAGGGTGCAGCAGGTTTCTGACCCACATCTACTGTACGAGGCCGCTAACCGCTCATACATCCTGTAAAACCGTCTGACGACATCATAAGCGATTGATGTGCAATCGAAACAGACTTAGAAACAGACTCAACTAACTTTCGACTATGTCATTGTCGGGCCAAAGCTAATTCAGTCATTTTCTCTCCTGTGATTGTAAAAATACCAAACAGAATTGGGCTTTAATCCTAAAAAAAAAAAAAAACACCCCAAAGGTTGCTGCTCTGACGGTACAGGAGCACATTTGGCAGCGTCTCTCCTCACCCATCTATTACCTCATGTAACATCATGGACGGGCTGCTCTCTCTCCTCCCTCCCTCCGCTCCCCTTTTCTCCCAAAAATGTCTCATCAAGGTCTGAGTCAATGTGAGCCTGTGAGAAATTAAATTCCCCTAATTAGGCCAGCAGATTTGCCTGCTTTATCCTTCTGCCTCCCAAACCTCCCCTCATCCAGACAAATCTCTAATTAATCACCGCATGCCGCTGTTGACTATACTTCAGAGGCCCGGGCCCAGTGAATGGTGGAGGGATTCTCATGCTTCTTCACTCTAGAAATAGGATTCTAAAAAAAGTCTATTATAATCAGAGCTCTCCTAGTGTATATGTGTGTGTATATATTCTCTTAGGGGTTATTCAGCGCTGACATCAAAGGCAGGCTGCTCCAGGCTGTAATTGAGGATGATATAGTTCTGTGAATTTAAGGAAGACTTGCACATGTTATATGAACTGTGCTTTCCTGTCTGTGTATTGTGACGGCTGTGTGGCAGACTTTGTGTGTGTGTGTGTGTGTGTGTGTGAAAATAAAGTATATGGACAAGCGGCCATAACGATAACAAGAGTGCAAAGATAAAGGATTTCTGCAGATTTCTTCAGCTAATTAAGGATCAAAGTTGCCGCTCCAGCCGACTTCAGAAGTTCAGATTGCTTCCAACTATGGCGTCAGCGTCTCACTCTGCTCCTGCAAATGAAACAATATCCGCGAAGAAAAAAAAATTAAATCTTAAGCTCATAAGTTAGAATTTTCTCCACAGTTATTGTTTTTAGTCCGATTGATTTACTTCCTTCATCGTTTCTGCACTTTTTGCCCATTTTTCAGGTGAAGTTTTGTTAAACTGTGAAGCGTTTGCTTTGATTACTTTGGATTAAATGTGGGTTGTTTTTTTTGTGACGGACATTAATAGAAGAATTCACTTTGTTTAGTGAACTTCATCACTTGTGCAGTTTCAGAAGTCACGTGATTAGTTGATTAGAGATCAAAGTGTTTCACTTGATTGTTGTAGAAATATATTTTTAGCAGGAACTTACAGCTAATCAATAATAGAGAAGTTATACATTTTGACTCAAATATCGCTTGCGTAAATCAAAAAATCAGGTTTCATTGTTTATATTGCATTTAAATGTTCTAATTGAATTAACATTTGAACATGTGTCCACTGTATAGTGGGGTAAGCACTTTAAAAATGAAATGTCGAACAGTGTTCATTTTAATACGGTCATAGAACTCCCCTACAAGTATGTGAAAATTAAAATGTAATTGTATTATTGCAGTTTCATTTTTACTCAAATAACGTATACCTGCCTATTATAAAGCTATTTTGGAAATACTTTTTAATTTTCAAGTTTACTTTATCATTGTAATAAAGTGCCCTATGGGCTTCATTATGAATGGGTTGAATAGTTAAAGAAGTATAGTATAATATTTAAAATGTGTAATTTAGACACGACACTTTGTAGAGATCTGTTTTCACTTTTGGGTTTTTACCTGTTGACCGATGTCACTAAATCTACTCCAAATGAACATGAAAATACCTCATAGCTACTTTTTTTTTTTTTTTTTTTTCGTCACTGAATATTCCCAGTAAAGCTCCACAGATTTACTCTGGAACACGGTTTGAATCAGATCTACTGGGAATACAAACCAATTCCTCCCCCACAAATGAGCTCTTCTGTGGAGTAATTGTCTACATTGAGTGGCCGTGATGTGTGTGATATAGTAGGTGTAATGCACGTGGATCTCTCCCCAGACAATATCCACACCCCACACACACACACACACACACACACACCGTCACCTGGCGTTTACCCCGGCGCTGCTAACGTCCCACTAAACCTCAGTTAGAGAGCGCAATAGAGAATCCATCTCACGCTCTCAGCTGCTCTGAAGCAATCAGTGGGATGGGATTCCACGAGCTGCTGCTGGCTTTACATATTCAATCTGTCTCCATCCTCTTTAGATAAACACAGCGTCCCGGGGTCCCCAGCTGCACTGTGGCTTCACCGTAATGAGTCGAGGACGGCTGACGGAGACGAGGAGAGAGACTCCATCTCTGCTGCTGTGAGAGTCGAGCCCCGTGTAGGCGTAGCTGCCCGGTCCAATACATGTGGAGTGTGTGTGTGTGTGTGTGTGTGTGACGGACAGTCTCACTCCTGCTCCTTTATAAAGAGCAGATGCATTACTTCTATAACGCACTGTTGACTTTCTCACACACATACACACACACACACACACACACAGACACAGACACAGACACACACAGACACACACAGACACACACACACACACACACACACAGACACACACACACACAGACACACACACACACACACACACACACACACACACACACACACTTCAGATGTATGGAAATTGATTTTTCTCAGAGGGGCGTGCGTCCCAGTCGGCCTTTCAGCCGTCTGACCAAGATGTTATTGGGTCCAACTGTTCATACGTGCATGTGTGCGCGTGTGTGTATGTGTGCATGTGAGTGTGTGTATGTGTGCATGTGTGAATGTGTGCATATGTGCATGTGTGTATGTGTGCATGTGAGTGTGTGTATGTGTGCATGTGTGAATGTGTGCATGTGTGTATGTGTGCATGTGCGCATGTGCATGTGTGAATGTGTGCATGTGCGCATGTGTGTATGTGTGTATGTGTGTATGTGCATGTGTGCATGTGTGTATGTGTGCATGTGTACATGTGTGCATGTGTGTATGTGTGTATGTGCATGTGTGCATGTGTGTATGTGTGTATGTGTGTATGTGCATGTGTGCATGTGTGCATGTGTGTATGTGCATGTGTGTATGTGTGTATGTGTGCATGTACTCGTGTTGTGAAGACATGCCTTCCTTTTGGGAATAAAATGCAATTCCCCATAATGTCGCACCCGCAGACATCTTGATCTCTTTTATCAACACTTTCCAAACGTCTGCATCCTGTCAGAGTGAAGGACGCACATCTCAACCTGGTGTGTTACATTTACACAGAAACACTAAGGATTTAAGATCGTACATAGAAGCTGAGGAACGCAAGCGTCGGCTGTACACAAACAAGTAAATTGATTATTTGACAAATTACTGCTTCTCCACTCGGTAAGGCAAGAGCCTGGGAGAAAAAAAAAAAACATTGTACATAACATGTTTTAGCGTCGTCAAGGTAACGTGATATGGCGTCCCAATGTGCTTTCCCAATTTGTAATTATACCACTTTTTAAGCTAAACTAAACTAAACTAAAGTATTTAAAGGTGACGTCATTGAAGTACCTGAGGGGTTCAGGGCCTTGGGGGGACGTTGGGATTTGACCTAAGTCAATGTATTGGATGGAAACACGACTGTGTGTGTGTGTGTGTGTGTGGCAGTGGCAAAGGGTACATAGGCCTACATTGCTGTAATTTATAGCTATTTCTCGTAACATGTCCCATGTGAAGAGCTGTAGGTGTCCATGTGTTTGTTTCAGTTGCCTCACAGGCCCAGGGGATTCACCGCTATAAGCTAATCAGCATCCTTGGGGGGGGGGCGGCTGTTGCAGGACGTCCCAAAGCTGTTGTTTGTTTCCAACAACAACAGGAGGTTTATCACAGTGTAGCACTTTGGATGAATGCACATTTGGGGTTAAAGTTGTTTGCTTAAATATAGATTTATTTTTTTTTTTTTCTCATTTTTTCTTAATATCTTCAAAGAGAGGCTGAAAATGTAATGAACATCAGTGTTTCCATGGTGATGTGCAAAGGAATAAAAAGGCCTGGTTGCCATGGGGTTTGAGGCGTATATTGAGTTAAAAGCTCCCTAAATACACTGTCAACACACTCAGCGGCCTCCCGGGTGGATCACACACACACACACACACACACACACACACACACGCACACACACGCGCACACACACACACACAGATTGACAGAGTGAACACACAAGGGCGTGTCAAGCACCAGAAAAATTGGGTGTAATTATATATTTCTAAATGTATCAACATATGATTTGGCGTAACTTTTTTTCTGTCATGGTGAGAGGCGTCAGGAAAGTGGGGAAGCTGCCAAATTAAAGTGTTACTAAGCAGCTGCTCAATAAATCCAACAATTATTTTTGACTTTTATTTAATTAGAGTTGTACACAGCACGGCAGAAAATAAAAATCCCAAACTTTTTTTTCCCTTTTTTTTAAAACATTTTTTTTATGTGTCTAAAGTTGGGGCAGCTAAAAAAAATTAATAAATAAATAAAAAATTATTCTCAGCATATTGTACACACTGTACAATACACTGTATACAAGAGGTATGAGAGAAAATAAGACTTCTGCACTTCCTTTTGTCTCTTGTTTTCAGGTTTTAGAACATTTTGCCCTTGACTTGCTCACAGGTCGTTTCAGAGAGTTCCTATTGGCTGTTCTGCAAATTCCAGAGATGGAGGGAAAAGGTTGCTCACAGAAGACTAAACTATTACCAACATTTTCTCTCCATCCCGTCTGCGTGAGCTCTGGTTCAGGTTGGCAGGAGACTAAACTAGTAGCAGCAGATTCTCTACATCTCTGCAGAGAAACACTCTGTGTGATCTCAGGATTGGATTGTTTTCGACCTGTGTGATCCAACGCTTTCCAAAAACCTCCAGAGAGTCGTAAAAATAAAAAGTCACAATTTATAGAAAAAAATTATAGATTTAATCATTTCCAAAATCCATTTTTATCTCACAAAATGTTCATTGGTATTAAGCCTTTAAAAAAATAAATAAAGAAAGAAATATATTTGTGTTTGCTCTGCTGCTCGGCACACAAAGGGAGGCACCGACCAGCACATCAGCTACACATTCATTAAAATGTTAATAAAAACAGGATTTCGTCTTTCGAAGGACATGTGGAAATGACATTTTTGCCTCTTTTAATACAATTCAAATTGTGCTTAGAGGGAATTATTTATTTATTATATTCAGAGATTTAAATATGTCGGACTTAAACTGATTTTACCCATAAAATAATAATAATAGTAAAGGAAACCCTTGTGACTAGCACTGCTACATATAACTGAAGGAAGCGCTCGCCTGTGGGAGGGGCTTAGGACAGCAGGGCGAGCGGAGAGGGCGCCGCCCCCCCCCCCCCCGGGGTACCACTTGAATTACAAAATGCTGTAAATTCGCACTTTAATTAGCAGCCTGACCGCTGATTTGTTATGTCAGGGTGTCTAGCAATGCTGAGCACTTTCCTCTGCATTTATTTTCGGCCTCCACCGCAGGTCAGCTGCCGTACGTGAGCTCGAGGTTTTCTCCGCTGTGGCTCTCGAGCAAACAGTTCCCGGTGACCTGCTAAAGGCCAGGTCAATTGTCCTCCCTAATCCTCCTGATTTCAGGTGTCGAATCCACACGCGGACCTTTATTAGGGGGTTACAGCTGCTCTCTACTCCGGAGACGCTGTGTGTGCACAGCCCACAGTCACTGCTGCCAAAACTTGAAGAAAAAAAAAAAACACAGGCAGGCTGCGAGGCTGCACTGAGGATCAATAGTGCTGAAATAACAAGATGCTTAACAGCTGATAAAAGATAATGACGGAGGCTTCATCTGAGAAAGATCTAGAAAGTGTGGGAACCCTGATCCAGGAATGAAAAAAGTTTGATCTCATATTGAACCTGGAAAATCTGCAAATCAATCCCGTACCCGGTTATACAATGTTAAAGATGCCGAGCATAATGTATTCACCATTTTATTTGTTTACATTCCTCATGTTGCACTTCAGTGGACCACAGCTGTGCAACCCTGTCATGACAATAAATGATCCTTCCACCCTCATGATCCGAGATACGAGATGATTAAATCCCCATTTTGGTTTCCTTCGCCGCTGTCCTGACTGTAAAAGGAGCCCAGAGGGACCAGAGAGCGAGATTAAACTCTTCATTAAGACGCAGGCAGAAGTGACGAGGTGACTTCAGATATCTAGAAGACCAGTTTCCTTCTCCAGCTTTGCTTTGACCTTTTGGGAACTGAGACAAACATGACGCACGTTCAGTAATCCTGCATTTAAAACACCCGTTACTGTCTGACTAGTTTACTAGCAGCTCACTACTTCAGCACACAGTTCTGGGGCCGGCTGTTCCATTTATCTGCTCTCTAATCCCCGGCACCATGTTGGAGCAGAGACGTTCCTGTTCCAGCTGTAGGTGGAGCGGTGGCTGTCTACCAGATCAGACGAATAGGAGGCCCCCTCTGCCCCGGGCCATGTGTAATTACTCCCACAACAAAAAGCACAAGTGAGCAGAGGAGCCGCGGCTGCCAGGCCCTGATCCATCTCTCCGAGTCGCAGAGTTTTGTCTTTTCCCCACGCTGTCTCTTCCACTTTATCTCCTCTCGTATCCACACATAAATAATGAAGCATAACAACACAAGCTCCCGCAGCTTCACATGACTCAGTTGGTTCACAAGAGTTTGCACACACACATGCAAAACACAGACACAACAAGCGGATTTCCACACAACAACAACAACAACAACAACAACAGCAGCGCCGTTGGGAGCCCCGGAGGTTGTTGGTTTTTTTTTTTTTGTTGCAGAAACTCTGCGGTTCATAGAAAGAGTCTTATGCAATCTGAGAGACTGGCAACACCGAGCGACAGTCAGAGAGATGTTAGTGCAACACAGCTGCAGCCGCTGAGCTTCAGGAGGCTGAATGTCAACACCAATTAAATACATTTTGTTTAGTTTACAGTTTTGATGTTGTGTCTAAGACGTCTACGTATTGTGCTGCAGAGATATCTACTAGATCAGCTGACTGGTCCCTCATCTCTGCCACTTTGGACTCAGAATATCAAACATACACGAGCCTCTCTTCATCTTCTTCACTCTTTAGATTTACTTACTTCCCTCTTCACTCTTAGTTTGGTCATTTTTATGTTGTTATTTTTGCCAAATACTGCACCTTACCCCATCTCATCTCATCTTATTTAAAAAAAATTTATATATATATATATTTGTATAAAACATTTTGCACTATTTGTACATTTTAGAATCTTATACTGTCTCCTACTGTGTATTGCAACTGTTGCATAACAATTTTCCTCGGGATAAATAAAGTTCTATCTTAAGCTTCTTTATATATATATATATATACTTTCTCTGAATCAGGTGGGCATATTTTACACATTGCACCTTGAACAGAAGGAGGATGAGTAGTTAGTGTTTCAAAAACATAGCATTTAATAGAATAGGCGGGAAAAATAGAAAAGAAACCAGCGCGAGGCCTCTGGTGGATCAGAAGAAGAAGAATCAGCTGTGTGGACCTCGCTGCTGCTCGACCTCAGCTCCTTAATTACCTCCAGTATTTAAGAGACGTCGTTTGTTTGTATTGTTAAATAAAAAGGCCAAATTGTGTATTTGTTCCTGCTCTGTGTTGTGTGAAGTGTGCAGAGATAGAAACAGAAGTGGGCTGAGCGTTGTATTTAGAACCTCGAGGGTTTAAGGAGATTTAAAAAAGAAAGAAATAAAACGGTGAACTGAGCCTGTAGGCAGAACAGATGACAGGAAGAAAGTGAAAAAGGGAGAAAGCAGAGTAAAAAAGCTATGGTAACATATATGATCTGTGATCTGTCATCTGATTGTGTGGGGCGACTCAGGGGATCAGCTGGGCAGCAGGTGGGACTCAGAGTAGTGGACAGGTGAGGCATGACGGGGTCTGAAACTAGACGTTTAACCACCGATCAAAGGTCTGAATTCAAACATAGGAGCAGACATATGTGAAGGCGAGAGAGCGCATAGTCTGCTGTGGCCAGAAAGCTTTATTCTCAACCCAAAAGCCGATGTCGCGAATAGAAGTTCCCTAAAAATTAGTGCTCAGGATTAGAAACTCACAAAATGTTTGATGCATTAAAAAAAAAAAAGAAAGAAAGGATGCTAGATGTACCGTCGCCTGTGTGTGTGTGTGTGTGTGTGTGTGTGTGTGTGTGTGTGTGTGTGTGTGTGAATACGCCACCTGTTTTGCAAAAAGTCACAAGCCTGTTAAAAATGGAACAGAACAGCCAATCGTCGGCTGTGATAACGCTGAGACAAAAAAGAAATGTGCGGGTAACTCGTGAAAAGCGAGCACGAGCAGCCTGGCCGACCTGAGATGGTGCGATGTTGCACTTCTCTGAAATAGCAACAGTCGCCATTGTTGCTGAGAAATGAAGGTAATTAGCACAAGCGACAGAACGGCCAGGACACACACACACGGACACACACACACACGGACACAGTTTGTGCACGGGCATGCACACACTCCCGAGAGTTACCTTCTTCGTCTTCTTCGGCAACACTTGCAGCACGTGAGGGAAGCCTCGTGTAGGCGAGGAGGGGATCTACAGTGAGAGTGTGACATTTAACAGCTTAGCATGTCGTCTCACACGCCACTACATCACGAGGATTCGCCGATGACTCAGTAGTTCGGAAACTTCTGCCATCAACGTTCTTCCAATAAAGGAAAGAAAAAATCACTTTGCTGCATTTAAGAAGCTGTGCACGAACACACCTTATTTTAATACATTCAGCGATGAGGAATAAGATGTGCACTAATCCATTATAGTCGCAATGCAATTATTTCTACCTTTGATCTGATTATTTAGAAATTAATTTGGTTTTCCCGTCTTGTAAAAAACTAAGAGTGATGCGCAAATACAGGCAATCAGCTGCCACTGTGGAATTATCTCTGCTAAATAAACTTCTCTAATAGAAAGCAAAGCCCAGGGAAAGTTGCTGCTTCTTTTGTTCACAATTTGCCTCCATGTTTTGCAGCTGTGAGTCGCGCCGGAAAAACACAGCTGTTCCTCATGATAATAACAAGGGCTCTGTCCCGTGCAAGTGTCCCAGGAAGTGAAATAGTTAAAAAAAAATCTTATTTCTAATCTGGTTTTGGGAACAAAACAAAAAAAAAAGGGGCAAAAATAAAGTCAGTCGGTCTTTATTGTCCCAGAGGGAGATTTGTTTTCACAACCCAAACATATTCAGCCGTTATGTGTTTATAATTCTGAAGCCACACGTGTGTATGTTTGTTCGGGTGAACACATCTGAAACGTGGAGTGCACGCTGCTCGCGATCAGCAGTGTGAAGTGTGAAACTGGGACGCAGCTTTTCCAGTTAATAGCGTTAATGATGGCCGGCGTGCACAATGCAATGCAGCTGCTGACTTGTGCCGTTCGTCACATCTGTGTTTAATTAGCGACACTGTCTGCTGGTCGCTGCACTTTCTGCACAGTCCCGTGTCATTTCCTCATCCGGAAGACATTTTGGGTGTTGATTTATTCAGAATTGGGAAGTTGTCGCCGTCACTCTGGGCTCCAGACGTGCACAAGTTGCTTTGTTCAGCCTTGACGAGCGACCTGGGGGAGAAGGAACCTTGGCAAAGACTTTACCAAACGCCTTCAAACCCAGTCACTTTTTCACCGCTGAAGGCCGTCTTTTCATATTCAGCGTCACGCATTCATGAGAAGTACCTGTTTGACAGTCAAATGTATTCCCTTCTGTGTGTGTGTGTGTGCGTGTGTGTGTGTGTGTGTGTGTGTGTGTGTGTGTGTCTCTCTGACGGCCTCATCCTTCATCCTCTTTGTGCTCCCGCCATCTCTCCCTCTCTCGTCACATGAAGGACCTCCTTCCTCTCTGGAGAACAAATGAAGCTGACCTTCGTTCAACGCACATGAGATGGATCCGCTGTGGCGAGGTCTTCGGCGGCGGCGGCGCCCGCTTTGAATTCTGTCTGCTCTGTACGCTCCATTTCCGTTTCTGAAGAGGGGGGGGGGAAGCTTCCCTCTGTCCGCTCTCTCCATCTTTTGTCTGAGTCTCGTGATCTTAATTCTTCCCTTTCTTTCCACCCTCAGCGTCTCCTCTCTCCTCCTCTCCCCTCCTCTCCTCTCTCCCCTCCTCTCTCCTCTTTGTCTCGACCGCTCCCTCACTTCCTCTCATTGCCTTCTCACTTCCCCTGCTTTTCCCCACTTCCTGCGCTCCACATTTGTCACTTGCTGCACCATCTGCTCCGACTGTCTGCTCCCTTCCCACCTGACTTTGCCCTCTTTTTGCTTTTTTTTTTTGTGTGCGTGCGCTCCTGCAGAACAGAGAAAATATAGAGAGCCTCAGTAGTAATGACAGGGGTCACTGTCTGGGGTCAGCAATTTCTGCCTCAGAGCTAACTACTAAAAATGGCACGTTGTCGCCAGAAAATGAAGCAGGTGAGACAGGGGAGACGGGGACTAGGGGAGGGGGAGGGCTGGGCAGCACAGAAGCTTTAACTGTCTTTCCTTAGGGCGACACCAGCAGTGCTTCAGCCAGTACGGCCGGTCCCTCTGCATCAGGATCATCACAGATACTCTTCTTCTCTCCTCCACCACTACACCCATCTCCTGCTCCTGTAAGGGTCATCGCTTGTAGCCGTAAAACAGCACTTCCCGTGATGAAGTGTCCAATTATAGTCCCATTCTCCTCCTACTCAGTGCTTCAAAGGCCTCCGTTGTTGTTGGAGTCCAACGGGAGGAGAAACCTGTGCGACAACATAGTAACGTAGTACGACTGTGACTTGAAATACATGAAAAACATGTGGACTTTTTGGATTCACACGCGATACAAACTGCTCCCGTCATGATTACTATGGCCACTCGAGGTCGGCGCCTAATAATAAACGTAAATATGGGTCGTAATAAGTAATCATTTTCACCGAGGACGGCTTGGAAATGCCCGAACGAATGCACCTGACGGAGCAGCACGGGGTCAGTCCTGTTACGCAGCGCTACGACAGACTCGGGTTTGACGTCGTGAGCTCGTTCTTTCCGTGCGAGCGGTGAACACTGACACGTACAAAAAGTTTTGTGCGTGCATGTTGCACGTTCTTGAATATCTGTGTCACACAGTGGTGGGAATAAAAGCCTCGTTTGTGGAACGGCAAAAGCAAATACAGAAAGTGTCTTTTTTCAAACCCCCGAAATGTTTTTGTGTTCTCATAACTCTTACATAAAATCACACATTAGTGTCTAGAAAGAAAATACTGCAAGAAGACAACAGCCTTCTTTCTTCTTCCGCTCTGCACATCAAATCACACGTTGGAGTTTCAGCCCCGGGGGCAGTCGGAGGTAGACACAGCTTAAGATGCTTCAGCTGAGAGGTGATGTACATCCCACTGGTAATGGTTTCTAACTCCGGCGTACGGTCACATTGTTACGTTTGACGTATGTGAAGCGTTTTCTTTGTCCCAAAAGTCTGAGGTTGATACCGAGCACATCGCTGCTGCTCTGCGTTGGCCAGGATCCTTCATCTCCCTCTGTAGAGCTGCACGGTGACCGCGCACTTTTTTAAAAACAGTTCCGGGAGTGAATTTCCCGTTTTTTCACTCCTTTCATAAAATCCTTTACATAAGAAGTTCTAAGCATGGAACCGAAGACAAGCGACTACGAGATTAATCGTGACCATGAGACTTTTTGATTTGGAGCAACGATTAAAAAAAACACTGTGTGAAGGAACTACATATCCCATAAATCTTTGCGAATGGCGACTTGCGTCTGGAAGCTCCCGGGAAAACTTTAAACCGACCGTCGTCGACCTAAAAGGAAAATAGATTCAGCAGCTGCACGGCTGGGATTTTAACATCTGTATCGTTGCTGATGAGCTTAATTCAAAAAGAGCTATTTTGCGAGCGTATTGTTTTCTTTTTTTGGTTTCGTCTCAAGGCCTACTGTGAGTTCGCTCGCGCACAAAAAGGGGTTTTAATAAACACTTAAAGTTAAGTAAATGCATTTGCGCTCAGATGAAGTGCGACACGTCCTTGGAGAAAAAGTGTCATTCGTCAAACTTTTGAAATATCTAAGCACCAGACAAACCTGGAGTCAGTTATTCCAGCAGAAAGCAGAGAGGTTGGCGCTGAGGGTGATCTCTCTCGCTTTAATAATTACCACACAGCTGCACATGAAACTGCATCAGAGTTAATGAAGATGCTTCCTTGTGTCTGTGCACTTCTTAATATTCCTGCCAGGTTGTATGAGCAGCGAGACTCGTGACCTTGAGCAGACGTAAGCGTTCCTTTAAGCCGACCCCGAGCTCCAGAGGACCGTGAACGCAGCCCGCGTGGCTCGTAGGTATAAATGCGAGCGCGTGTCTTGTCTGCGGAGCTCTGCAGAATCACCACCTGCCGCGCGTCCCCCCCTGCCCTCCGCACAATGGACGCTGGGATTGGCTGCAGCTCCTGTAACCCTGGAAAAAGGATTAAGCGGGCGGAGAAAATCCTGAATGAAGGTTTGATTTGAAGGCTTCAGGATCATCTGCAGGACTGAGATCTCCGAAGAATCGAAAGAGGGCCTGTGTGGTGAATAATAATGTGGACATGGGCTGTAATACAACATAATATTTATATATATATATATATATACATGTCTCTCATGTTACGGACCTCGGCCAGTAACCAGGTCGATTGTATTTAATCAAATAAACGTTTGGATCTATAACTTTCCAGATGTAAAAATAGGCTTTTAAAAACATTTTAAAGTGAATGTATATACATGCTAATTGCACTTAATTTGTTTTCTTTTTTTTTTACTCTTAAGGATTGTTTTAAAATCATAAAAAAATATTAAAAATAAAATGATTTCCAAAGGTCATCGTGTCAGGAGAGAAATATCTGCTCATATCAGCACAATTAGTCATTTTTATATCATATTAACATATATATATATATATATATATATATAGGTTTAGGTTTTTGTGCCTGCGTAAATGTCTCAGCTGTAAGATTTAAATCTTGAAACAAAACTGCGATAAGAACTTACAATAGTTATTATTTTAAAATATCAAAATGTGACTTCTTTTTATTATCCATTATATATATTATACAATGTATGAGTATAGTTAACACGTGTTAAATATTTCTTGAGTGAGACAGGAGTTTACATAACACTGAAGTCTATTATTATACTATAAAGTTCAGATCTACTTCACAGCTGATACGTCTTCCCTCCTTCTAAAGTCTCCGCCATCATCGGCAGCTCTGTCGCAGACGCAGCTCTGCCCCCCCGCTGCGGTGTAAACGGCGCTTGGAGGTGTTCAGATCAAGCTTCAGGGCTGATCAAAAGAGTGCCGCGGGCTATTGTGAAAGCCTGTGATAGCTTTGAGGGGCAGGCAGAGCGACACTTCAGCACATTGCATTGTGAAGGGGAGGCAGCCTGCAGGTACAGGAAACAAAGCCAAATGAGAGAACAAGAACAAAACAAAAAGGAGAGATCCAAGGAAATGTTGGTTTTCTGCAGTCAGAGCTGCAGGGCAAGCTGGAGCTTTCATGGTGGATAAATGAGAACGCTCCAAAACAACCCATTTTACCTGTAAACCTATAATATTATCGTGACTTTAACATGCCTGAGAATCACATCTGCCATCTAATTAAGTTTGATGTTAACGGCGCTGAAGAAGTTTCTAAACAGCTCAGGGATAAATCAGTTCATTTCCCATGTTTCCAGAACTGATAGCATATTAATTAACATAATCCATTACATCTTAATTTGGGATTTCATTCAGATACAATACAAGATACCCCGCCTCCCCGCCTCCTGTAACTACAGGTCATGTGAACTTTGTTTGACATAACGGGCAGGAGCCGGCGCTCAATACGGAATAAATTGAAAAAGATGAAAGGGGGGAAAAAAACTGAAACAATCAATTTTCCATCGTGGCGTTTTAAGATTCAGCAACCGACAGCAGCGGGAGAGTTGGGAGGAAAATCCTCCGAAGGGCTGGTTCTCTCCGTCTCTGCTGCCTCTTCACTGAATAGGTAATAAACAGAGGCAGCCAGCGACGGGGAGAGTAAATACAATGAGCCAAGCACAGTCTCAGAGGGAACCGGGAGAAGGAGCGAGAGAGAGGATGAGGAGGGTTTGAAGGAGAGGGGAGAGAGGGAGAGAGATAATTGGGAGATGAAGAGAGGATAGAAGAGATCAGAGTATAAGGGGGGGAGGGAGGGAGGGAGGGAGAGGAGGGGGAGAGCAAGATGAAAGGGGCAACCTGTAGAGGAGGACGGGGGTAAGAGAAGAAGAAGAATTTTAAGAAAAAGGACAGAAAGTGAGGAAAAGACAGGAAGAGGGGGGGGTGAAGAAAGAGCCAGAGATGTAGTGGAGATGGAGAGGGAAGGCTGAGGTAAATAAGGTGGAGGATAAGAGAGAAGGGGAGAGGTTGAGATGCTGTCGTGTTGCGAGTTGAAAGTACAGAAGAGCATTTCACCATCTGCAGAACCTTCGATTCAATTTGTGCAGGAGCCTGAGAGTGCAGCAGCACAAATAATAATCGTGCTCACATGATTGACAAATAATTGAAAACCTGGGGGGGGGAATTCTTTTTTTTGACGCCACTTATTCAAGCAAAGTATGTCGCTTGTGCTGCGTGGATGCAGGTCACTGCACACGTTCTAGTTTTTGGCACAATACAGTGTGTTTGAGATGCTCTACAGACCTAAAATAAAAAAACAATGGCAAATGGTAAGACGACAAATCACGTTCCCGTCCAACGAAGCTGCATTCAAAGTGCATTTGCAGGGAAACGTATGGTTTGGGTTCAAATAAGTCTGTTTGTTATACTTCACGTAAAACATACAGTCAGTCCATCCATCCAGATCTCCTCCGCGTGTGGACTTTATACTACGTCACCTTCTTCCTTTACTCCTGTCACAATTACTGAGGCTGCATGTGCACGACCGATGACGCACAGGAGCCGCGGTTGACGAGCTGAGAGTCAGAACGCCCTGGCAACAGATATGGTGAGCAAAATGTTACCGTGACCAATATTCATAACGGACAAAAAAAAAAACACCAGAATAACACCCAGAAATGTCCCTTTAAACCCGTAACTATAAGTTCCTCTCATAGCGGTCGGTTTACGCCCCACGTATTGCAGAACACGCCATTTCTCTTATCAGGAAATTGGGGTATTTGAAAAGTATCCTCCACGTGTAAGCAGAATGCCCCAGCGATCAAACGCAGCACCGGCTGAAGTTACTGTAATTACTGACGCAGGCATTTCAGATAAATGCAGCTCAGCAGAGCTCGTCGGTCTCTGAGGAACATCTGCGCTTTCCCTTCGTGTAAGCATAAATACCAAGCACATGCTAATCTCGCTGTCTGTTCCGAAGCTCCTTCCTGAAGGGCCCGTTGTCTACAGGGTGCCCGAGACGTCAGCCTGCTCCTCATCATCACCGTGAACACGCGTCCTGATGCCAAGCTAGATTAGAGACTAGGAGCACTGCTTATACGGTGACCTGGTTTAAACAAGGGCCCCTCTCTCAGCGATGCTCCTCACACACAGGTGATTGAACACAGGCCTGTAAAATGAGCAAAGAGCGAACATGTAGTCGAGGAGAAGCCGGAGGGTTTGATAAAGAAACAGCAGGCGTGGATACGGCGTCGGATCAAGACCGAGGAAGCTTTCCTTTGTCTCTTTGTCATTACCCCTGATAAATAGAAAATAAATAAAAAAAAGGTGGAGCAACATAGCATCAAATCTTCTGATTAAGTGGCCACTTCATCCAGACTACACTTGGTCTCCTCAGCTGCTCCCCCTGGAGCTCAATTAAAGTCAAGTTCTCGTGATAAATAGCTTTTAGTCTGGAGTTAAAGTCTACCACACATGACCAGTTACTCACACATTTTTTTGCTACAAATCGCTGGTGTTAAAATATTCAAACACGTAGAATGAACCAAGCAGACTGAAGACATATGCACGTGACAAGGATCAGCAGGATAGGTGTACCCAAACTGCTTTTACTTAAATATTAACTCTATAACTTACGTTTATTTAGGGCAAGCATCGCCTTACTGCAGGGTTCAAATCCAACCTGGACCTTGATGCATGTCTTCCTCTCTTCTTTGGCTGTGCTTTATTACAAAAAAGTCAGAAATTCCCTTTATTCGTAATCTTACAAATGGAGTTAATCATTTGTGAATGGAAAATAGAGACGCAAGCGCATAATTGACAGGCAATCAGCATACCGGCACGCCGCCGTTTCTCTGTACAAGTAAAAAGGTTTGACTGGAGGTTTATCACGGTGGTTGTAGGAGCAGCGTGGCCCCTAAATAACACTGGCAACATACGAGCAATTTAATTGCACTGGAAATTGGTGCGATCGTTACGGGCCGAGTCGATTGGAAAAACAACTAAAACGGTGACATTTCAAGTCAACACTCAAGTTTATATTGTGAATATTTCAATTATGACTCATTGATGAGGATGAATCCTGGATGTGTGTGTGTGTGTGTGTGTGTGTGTGTGTGTGTGTGCACTGTTTGTCATTGAAGCCTGTTTGTCCCTTGTGAGTGCGTTCTCTTATCCCGGCCTGAGAGCGACAGGTTTGACTCACCCGGAGCCTCAGGACTGGATTGCGTCCGCCTTGCAACGCGGCGTCCTCCTTTGAGGCCGCTGGCGGCGGCGGCGGCGGCTCCAGCCGGTCGGCCTCCTCCGGCTTCAGACAGCCCTCTCGTCTCTCTGTGCCGGCAGCTTCAGGTTGGATTTTATGGATGAAGTGTTCGAAAGAAAGATCCAAATTGCACCTTTGCCTTCCTGGTGTCCGCCGGGCGTTTAGCATTAGTGCTTCATTAGAAGCCAGACATGGTCTCCTTATGCACAACAATTATATCAAATTACAGCACTAATCATAAGAGGTAGTATACACAGGTCAAGCATCTCATAATACACATACTTTCACACAATAAAGTTAGTTTTCGTGCGGTTTTTCGAACTAATAAATGTCAAAGCCAAGCCAGGCTTTTCTAATCCATTCTGTTAAAACAATAGAAACATTGCAGGAGATGTGTTGTCTCAGCACTCGCAGTACTTGGCTTGCATGTACCCAGTTGTGTGTGTGTGTAATATTGCCAAAAGCAGCCATCCACGTCCTGAACAGGCTTGTAACCAATTTTCTGGTCAATGGACAATGAGCATTTGGTACACCCTCGCCATTCTTCTCTCCGCCGACCCGGTGCATCGTGCCCAGCACAGGGAGAAACGCAGCCTTTTCCAAAACAAACAAGAAAAAAAAACAGGTTTGAATAAAAGCGCAGAGACTGCTTAGTGGAGGTTAAATAACCATTCGACAAGCGAAACGGAGGCAACGAGGGGCCACGGTTGTTCATACGATGGGATTCGCAGCGTCCATCCATCCACGTGTGCACGCGGTTCAGCCGCAGGAGCTGATGCATTCTCCTCGCCGTGCAAACGCGCACACCTACGGTACGTGTTTAAATGCATTCACGCAGAATGCCACGAAGCAACAGGGCGAACAACGACCGCACGCACACAGAGGTGGTGGCTTCGTGCTGCACACGCTGCACTTTGTTGTTCAGCTCGTCTTCGCTGTGACTCCGAGAGATAAGGCCCGGCGGAGCACGACGACAGACACACTGCAGGAGACTTCGGCTGCATCTCGATGAGCTCAACCCACCTCCTTCGCTCGCCACCGCTCTGATTACCAGCCTCGAGGTACAGCGGGATTCAATTCGTCCAGCGTCTGGAGGATTCTGAGGGAAGGAGATGGAGTCATTTAAAAAGAAAAGTGATGTTTGTGATCACATCATGAAACTTCTATACCCCAAGATGGAGGAGTAAACCGCCACGTCCGCCTGGAACTCGGTGCAGCACTAGCCTCTTTTGTCTTACTGTAACTGAAAGCCGTGTACTTGTGTATCCTCAACAGCACCTGGGATATTTTTAGCCTTTAGAGCTTCAAGCCATATTTCAACTTCTGGTAAAGACAATCTGATTCAAAGTGTTTTTTTTTTTTTCAATAAGTGCTGAGCAACTGCAAGAGAAAAGATCAGCAAGTTTCAGGTTTAAAGGTCCCCTGTGGAGCTTTACTTCACCCAAGACAATATTTCATTTTAAATTCAGTGTTGCTCACCGAAACCAAGAGAGGCTTCACAAATTAAAGCTTTTCTTCTTCCTCTTAAAACTTTTTTTTTGAGCATTTTAAATCCTGCATCGTTTACACCCATTTCTTTCGGGAAACAAGCAGCAGGACTGTGTATAAGAATATAAATCATCCAGGTACTCGTGCCCCATACAATCACAAGGGTGACCCACACATCCACAGCGCTGCTAGTGGTCACAAAACACCACAGGGTGCCTTTAAGTTGCCTTTAAGTTGCCTCCAGGGCTTCTTAAATGGGAAGTGTGTTTACAGGTGTTGGGGAGTACCGCTGCATATGTGGAAAAAAAGTTGCATCAAAGCTTCTGTGTCTCCAGAAGGAGCAGCATGAAAACTACAAGGTTGAAAATGAGAGAAATGTGGAAGTGTGGAGGTAAAAGGAAGCGAGTCATCAGACCAATCCTCATCCCTGCGGCTCGAGGCCAGCAGCTACTATAACACACCCGAATCTCTGACCGAACTGTGCCGCTCACGTTGCATTGTGGGTAATGTAGGCGCAGGTTGTTGTTTTTTTTTAAAAAGCAAAGAAACGCGTGGAATAAAAAAGACGATCTCTCTGGTTCTGCTTCATCTAATAATGATCCTCTTTTAAAAACTGCGAGAGCTATGCTGACTCGTGGAGTTCTCTTTTAAAGACGGCGTTCTGCGATCGATCCTGTGCGTTACAACACGTGCAACACGGACAAACCTTCGCAGTAAAAGAGATATCTATGAAAACGCTACAGTCGTTATATGTGGTGCAGCGGTACAGAGTATACTACCATGCATTTACAAATGCATAAAAGGCAGCGCTCCACTTAAAATATCACCAATTCTAAGGTTTAACTGTATCCCAGCAGAGAAGTCTTTAATAAATCCATGATTAAGTTACATTACATGTTCTTGATCAGATGCACCAGCAGTGCCATTAGTCAGATTGAAAGAAAAAAAAAAAAAAAAGTCAATTTGTGATATAATTTCTTAAAAAATGTTTTGATACTTGATCTTATTTTTTTCCCCCCAACGCTGTTTTAAAGTCTCAGGAAAGTCTGATTAAAAAAATAAAAAATAAATTAAAAAAAAAACCTAATTTGACGGCTTCCCTGGGAGAATTTCCCAACCAGCAGAGGAAACTTGTGAGGGTCACTTTTGTGCGAGAATAACAACTTAATTAAAACCCACAAGCCTCGTTTGTTCACCTCCTCGTAGACGCTGAACGATGTTTACCTGCGAGCCGACCCTTTGATTCAAGTTTTCCGACACAATCACTCTCGCCTGAACGCGGTCTCTGACGACTCCTGGGTAAAACATACATATGCATGAGCTTCTGTTTTACACACACTTGATGCTCAGCAGCTCTTCCCGTTGCACTCTAACAAGCAGCTTTTCTTCGAGTGTTTAGTCCTCGTTAAAACATTTATTTGCAACATTACGCTGCATTAAATCCTGCCAAGACACGTTAAACATTCTTTAAAAACATTAAAACGTCCGGCACAGCCAGCCGACCTCTGATGAAGACCCCCGTGTGTGTGATAGAGTGGGTTTGTATACGGTGGCCACTCGGCTGTCTCCCTTTATCTTTCTGCTCAAAAAGTATTTTACATCATTTGTTCATCACACACATCACAGCAGGTGTTTGAAATGTGGATATGATGAAAGATACTTTTGAGAGGAAGCGGACAAAAACTATTTGTGGAGTTTTAGTGGATAAAGTGGGTCGTAAAAGTGCGCCTCCCCATATGCAAAGGAAAACAATCCTGCCGCCACTGTTTTAGGGATTCATTTCCAAGAGGACCAATATGCCAAACAAAAATAATCCAAATATGAAACACAAATGTGTGGATCTTTATTGATACTGGTGATTAACACGGTGTCACTTTAGTCTGCGGTTTCATATATAATGGGCTATATTATAATTCAAGTTTAGCCCTTGATTTAATATCACTTAAGGCCTTTACAAACCAGTGCTGCGACGGATAAATGGCACGAAATATTCGCCTTTGAATATTATATGTCTAGGGCTTTTATTGTGAAAGGTAAGAAGTGGGGATCGAGTATGCGCCGTCTTTGTCAAGGTTGAAAGGACTAATAGTTTACTATACGACGCCTTCGTGTTGTCGTTTATAATACTGAAATATATAGTAATGTAAAATAATAATAAAAATATATATGCCCAATGTGCCGTGTCACGTAAAAATATACTGAAAAAAAAAAAAAAAAAGACCTTTAGTCTAAAATATTGTAGGTGGTGGTTTGATTTGAATTTGGAAATGTTTAACACCACTTGTGCATTAGTGGATATTGTAAACATCATCATGCCGTTAATATAATAGGGTTTAATAAAAGCTTATTTATTCTTTAAGGTTTAAATGATTGAATTCCTTTGCTCTCTTAGTTAATTAAAGGGGAAGGGTGCTGCAGTTGCAGTTTTCTTTCCAATGGGAGGTGTCAAAAGAAAATATTAATAACGTTGGGGGCGTCTTGCTTTTTCAAAAAGTAAAATATAAGATTCAAACCCCCCCTCCGCCCCCACCCCAATAATATCTGCACAGTCCCAAGGAGATTGTGGTTTCATCAGTGGTGCTTAACCCTAATCCATTAATATGCTCATTATGTGGAATTTAAAAGATGTTTTTTTGATGATCGCTGCATCCCTGGTGACATTAAGATATGTTACACTTTCTGCGGATTATCTTTAATAGCCATAATAAACAGAAGCAGGGAAAAAGAAATGCCCCTTGCCTAGTGGTCCACGCCAGAGATGGTGAATCATCGGCGTCTAAAAAGTAATGGCACCATAATGCTGACACATTAGCTGAAAAACAACGTTCATTCCCCAGGAGGATACTTTAATCCACCCCCCCCCCTCTCTCTGCACACTCCTCCCTCAAACCCACCCAGAGCAGGAAAGCAGCTACAAAAAAAACCCCAAACAATGCAGGCACCATGATGCACTTTCACTACAAACACGTCTCCATCGTCTCGTGTTGGAGATGAGTCCAGGCTCGCGGTGCAGAGTCTGTGTCGCTCAGTGAGGTAAGAGGTGCTGTATGATTGGGTCCATCGACAGGCCGGGGGGGGGGGGGCGATGCACAGGAACATTTACATATGAGAGGCCTGCGATCCGTCTCCACAGGAACGTCTTGGTCCTCAGCCTAGACAGTGAGGGATTATCAGTTTAAAGGCTCCGGGGGTTAAAGGTCGCCACTCTGGGGTTCAGGTCGGGTTTCCTGGTTGCGGCTGCGGCCCAGTCTGGGGAAGCGGGATGAAGTTTTGGACCGCGGCGTCTTGGCTCCGCCGTCGTTGGCCTGGGGCGTGTCTCTGGATGAGAGGAAACAGCAGGACGGATCAGAAATGAGCCGTGGACTTTAAATGAACATCTGGCAAAGTTTACCACCAAGTTTATTATTCAAACAAACCACTGATGCTGCATCTGGAGACTTAAATGCATCATTTCCCTTCTGCCAGAGGACTTTTTCTCGGATAACCCGACATTAGTCAAAGCAGCAAATAGAGAAGCTTTCATGAACCGAATAAGCTGAATCTCAATTATTCTACATTAATTGCGAGTGGAGAGTAGCAAAATGGAAACGTATCTAATTAAATGTTCGCCTCCCTTTAGTTATTACTACTGTGCTTGACAAGCTTTTTCATTCTCACTCTGCACATGTGCAGTTTACACTGATAATGGAGGCAGATTAAACACTCAAAATCCTTAGTAATTGTTTTTTTTCTTTTTTCTTTTTAAAAGCAGGCAACAATACATTTTTGTGACTGAAATGACAACGGGCATTTTATCAGCTGTAGCTAGCTGGCTAACCGAGCTAATGCTAGCTCCATGAGTAGATTGTTATGGTCGAAGGCGACTCACGTGATGTGTTTTTGCTTCAGTTTGTTTGTCAGCAGGATTATGAGAAACGACTGGCCCATTGTGCCTCGTTACAGTCGCCAACATATGATTTGATAATCACTGTTCAGGGGAGGGGCTGAGCAAACAGTCGACTTTAAACATCACAATCTTCGGCTGTAATGTCGTCGTGTGGAAGTGATTTTCCAGTTTAGCTGCCGGTGTGTTTATGTCCCAGTTACATGGACATGAACTACTATCACCATCACTCCTGCCCTCGTCACCGGATACATTACTTGTGGCACAAGGAATCAAATTATAGTCGTTGCTGATCTTACGATGATGCTCGGGCTTCTCGTCGCTCAGGAGAAAATGATCTCGGCCACTTAACGACGTCATTGCCCTAGTTACCCTGACGACCGACTTCACAACACGTGAACCCTGATCCCCGAGTCTCGTCTGATAACGACGGGGATGAATGAGAGGCACTTGTCGAAGGAAGGAAATGAAAAGCCGGGGGAGTGAAGGCCTGGAGTTAAACGCTTTCTCGCTGCGTTCTTCTGAAGCAGATCATTGCCATGACAGTGAACTCTCACCTGCAGCTTGTGATGAAGATGGATTCTGTAATAGCAGCGCTGAGTTCAAGTGCTTCTCTGACACAAAAAAAAAAAAAAGGATTTTTCAACAAATATTTTAAAAACAATGAAGACGCAGAGGCCACGTTGATGTCCCACTGGCCTCTTTAATGAAGCAGCAGCCAGAGCTGTGATTAACTTTGTCTGGCACATCTGGGTGGTCCTGTTCCCACTCTGACAACTTTCACTTTTTAAATAAATCCACTCATGGTGAGGCGCTTCGGCTGAAAGTGTCACTGCGGGCCAGAGACGTGTTTGCGAGGCAGCAGCACGGGGAGAGAGCAGAGCGGCTCTGACACAGTTGCAGCTCTAGAAGCACAGATTCAAAGTTAAAGGGCGAGTTCACATGTTTTAAGGTGAGGCTGCATCAGGTACTTATCCCCAGTCAGCGTGTCACCTACACTACGTGGCCCCGTCAGGAGAACCAGCACCGATGTAAAGCAATGTAGTGCAGTGGACGGGGGCAAAATGTGTTTCACCCAAGAAAAACAAATAGAAATCAATATCAGTTTAATTGTACGCTATATTTAGAATACTTTCACCACCTTCCCTGGCTGTCAGGCAGTGTTTTCCGACGGGGAACTGAAGCGGTTCTCTTTGCTCTCTTCAAAGCCACCAGACCCCACTGACAGAAACATCGATTTTACCTCGCAGGACACATAAGTAGCTTGTCTACGTCTGCTTCGATCGCTAAGTTGGTTTGTGTTATTTAATGACCTTGGTGTTTTAAAGAGGCACTTAAACTAATATTGACTTTTTTTTTTGCAGGTGGTTAAAATACGTTTTGCTGCTGCCCCTCGTCCTCAGCAGGCAGCACGTCGCTCAGCTTCCTGCTGCTCCTCCTGTCTGTTTCTACAAACTCCACCTACTGGAGGTGACACGCCGACTGTGGAGAAGATAAATAACAAATATCCGAACTATCCCTTTAAGCAGGAAAAATGTTTGGCTGCAAAGTGTCGTAACCGTCGAGCTCAAAGTGCTTCAGGGGACAGTGTGACCAGGTAACATGGGAACAGCCTGAGCTCCGGTAATATGGTGAACATTATTCCCTTTTCTCTGGCACAAACTGTGCATTCATCAGTGGCTCAAGTGGCACTTATCCCCGCATCTCCGGCGCACCAGGCTGGTTCAATCAAGTGCAGTCGCTCAATTTGAACTTGACCAAGGTTGGCCAGGCGGTGATGCGATGGGGAATTATATCAGCAAAAAGAATCAGACTAAATTGGGGGCAGCACGCAGCGTCGACACCCCGAGCCATCTCATTTATTCATATCAAACTGGGTAAAGTAGCCAAATGTGCTAAAATAATCCGCGTGTGTCTGTCTCCCCATTTGGACACAATATTGACTTGTGCAAGATAATAACTTTTCCAGGCACTGTTAGAATATTAATATTTAACCTGCAGAGGGGCATAATTAGAGTCAACAGGTACACACACATGCATCAAATTGATTGTCCAACAGCAAACGGTAATGGATAGTAATCTGAATAATAAACTATTCCCTCTACATTTCCTGACACACACACACACACACACTCCTCTCATGCCAAACCAGCATGCATGTGCACAGGCAGACGCACATACATGGTCTCAGTCCCGCACAAATAAAAGGTTACATCCTCGTTCTGAACACAGGAACTGCTCTTGACGGCGAGACAAAAAGGTCCGCAACACTTTTGTCTGAGGCAGCAGGTC
Organism: Bovichtus variegatus; assembly: GCA_943593645.1. Classification (NCBI taxonomy): domain Eukaryota; kingdom Metazoa; phylum Chordata; class Actinopteri; order Perciformes; family Bovichtidae; genus Bovichtus; species Bovichtus variegatus. The sequence continues at coordinate 18,632,190 of CALSCE010000091.1, forward strand.
AATAAGGCGGGGAGCCCAGACGGAGAGTGTGTGTGTGTGTGTGTGTGTGTGTGTGTGTACTTTGTGTTCCGAGTAAAGCAGAAAAGTGTCGAGCTCGAGCTGCATACTAAGTGGCGGCGAGTCTATGGAGAGGTGCGACCAAGCTGCTGATGCAGGCAGGTGAGGAAAAGAGAAGGATCTGTTCACATGAGTGTGGAGAAACATGAACAGTCTATACTGAGAGATATATATATATATATATACGTGTTCTGATGTAAGCTTTGCCACCGTGTTCAGGTGGCACCGTGGACGTCCAGAGGATTATTACATGGATAATGTGGAATAAATAATGATTTTTTAATTGTAAAAGTTAAGTTTGTGGCCATATGTTCATCTGATAATGTTCATAGTAACAATCTGAGGAAGTTTATCTGATGCTCCGTTAATGTAAGAAACAAAGGAAACCAATTAATTGTTTATTTTAATGCTCTTCTCTTGTATATTTACTCTTGCTCTTTAATAAAGATCAACTAAAATAATAGCTGCGGCCCGAACTTGGTCAAGATTTGAGAATTTATCTACAGTATTCCATGTTTTCTTCATTTGTATCACACGTGGTTGTTACATAATCAAGTACGGTTTCTATTTAGGGCCAAACTGCCCCCATGAAGTTAATGAGCAGAATAATCAGGCTGTTATCCCTCACTGGAGACGTTAGCCCAGCGCAGGTTTGAGTAGTGAAACCACCATGACAACACTGGCAGGCCTCAGAAATCAGAGAGCACCGACACAAACGTGTGAGCCAGGAATATTATGGTATGTTGATCGGTGTTGATTCGATGTCGGCTGCGATTCCCTCGTAAGAGATGATTCAGTGTGGGCGCAGAGCACAGCGGTGCACACGGACCTGCACGTGCAAGTGAAAGTCCTCAAACATCAACTCAGCGGTGACTTGATGCGACGCTCAAGATCTCGTTCTGCAAACATGTTAATGTGAGGAACTGATTCATCTCAAGTTTAATACTAACGTGAGGAACTGATGCATCTCAAGTTTAATACTAACGTGAGGAACTGTAGAATCTCAAGTTTAATACATCGTGCGTCAAGCCTTTGTGCGTGCTCACAAAGTCTCTCTCTCTCTCTCTCTCTCTACCACACACACTCGCTACACACTGAGCTATTCCTTCAGATGTAACTGATACGCGAGGTAGTGAACTTAATACGGTTACAAGCCGGCGTGTATGTGTGTGCCTCTTTTCATTGACGGTTATCGGTAGTGTAGCTTTATTTAACCATACACTAACTCTGCTAAACCTGTCTTTATGTTGGGGGTTTTCCCTGATGTTTTAGTTGGTACACAAGTCATTGAAAATGACAAACACCTGCAGTAACTGGAGCAGATGTGAATGAAGACGTATTGAACTCTGAATAACAATACTTCAGTGTAGGAAGACCAGAAGGAAGTAATGTGATGTGGCTCGACTCTGTGATATTTCATGTCAAAGACGTGCAATAGAAAGGTTTCTATTTCAGTTTGAAGATATGAGAAGGAGAGATTATTTTTATTTATCCTCAGAGGGCAGACTAAATAAGGAGCAGTCTGTGCTCTGGAGCTTGACACAGGCCTCTTGCACTCTTCTTCACTCTTCTTCTACTGGACTACTGCCTTCGGAGACTTCCCTCTCAATTTGAATTCATCTCTACTTATGCACAATCTGGAATATAGATGTTTGCTTTTAAATGACTGTACTGATGCTACTTGGTGTGGTGCCCCTTGAAAAACAAGATTTTTGGAAATGCATTTCCTATTTAATGAATTAAATAATTCCCAGGACACACATTTAGTTTAAATTCCAGTATATTCCTGTGACCCATCTGCCAAAATCAGAAGTTGAAGTTCCCCATACAGCACAACTTCCCGGACTTTCCTTGAGAGGGACTCGCATTAGTAGGTCTGCACCGAATAGTTTGAAGCTTCAAACCTTTATTCATAACGTTGACATTCAAGTTAGAAATCACAAAGTCCATCGCGGCTTCTTTTTTGTTTGGTTTTCTATACATTTTGTTTAAACTTGGTATTTGTGCACAGTTGCAGATAAAGAATTTGGAAGATAGGATCGTTTTCCGATTCGTGCGATGAAAACATTTCCAATAACTCCGGAGCGAAAGAAATGTTTTATCTCTTCACACAAAGGGAGGCACATATTAATAGGTATTAACACGTATTAGCAGGTATTAACAGGTATTAACAGGGCGGTCTAGCAGCATATTGATCAGCCTGCTGCCTACATGTATTTATGTTGAAAAAACTGAACAGTTTTATTCATTAAAGGAAGTTGATTTTATATAAAAAAAAAAAAAAAAAAAAAAAAAAAAAAGGTTTTAATGAATCCAGTGAATCACTCTATTCAAATTGACAATTTCGTTCAAGGATTTCTTAAAAAAAATTTTTTTAGGCTGATGTCATCAAATATTAAGGCAGACATTCAAAGCTTTAATTGAATCGAAACGCATAAATTAAAGAAATGACATTCGGTCACATTATCTTCGATGCGTTACCATGGTTATCAGTTCTCGCGGTAAGTACATGGATGTAGTGGTTTATCCTGTGAATACTTTATGAAAAGGCCTGTCTGCCATCACAAACAGGGCTGAAATCATGGCATGAGAATTATGTGAGAAATTCCGTCATCGCCTAAGAATTCTACATACAGTTTTAACAAGGCCACGACATGAAGAGCTTACATCTATGTTGTTGTTGTTGTTGCCCGATGACTCAGATGCCTCCGGGGAGGAAATGACATTCCAGTCAGACGGTGCGACGGGTCACGCCAGCTGACTGATTGCAGTAAGTGGAAACCGATATGAATATTGACAGGAAATGATGTAGCTCGGTAGGTAGGTGGGCAGCCGAGGCATCGGGCACTTTCACACTTGCTAGTCTGAGTGTGTGTGAGAGAACATATACGCTTGTATGTGTGAATTATGCGTATGAGTGTAAAACGCAGGAAAGCGCTGAAGTTTGTTTACCAGGGATTTGGCATTGTCGGTGACATTAATCCCCTGTCTGTATCCTGTAACAACTGCTACCACACCAGCAGTGGTGGCTAATTCCTTCTGAAAATCTTAAAGATGAAATTGGTATAATACAAGCAAACTATTGCTAAAAAAAATGAGATGTCATGTGAGCATAACGGTGGGATTTCTGCATCGGTTAAAGGCAGCTCTACATTATTTTTTTAAAGAGGTAAATAATGCGGAATCCACTATATTTGAGTTTGCTGTGGGCAAAACACATCTAGTGCTATGAATATGTAAAGAAAGTAACACACATTCCCTGATTTATTCTCCCGAATGTTCCTGTTTGGCTTCTTCCACTCAAATTATGTAGCAATCTTTCACAGACAGGGGCCCTGCACCTGCACAGGCGCTGGCATCCTTCTCCTGCATCTCTCTCACACACACACACACACATTGACACATGCTTGCATAAAGGCTTAGAACCTGTACTGAACATGCCTGTGTGTGTCCACTTACAGACAGAAAGGCAGCAGAGACAGCAGGGCCTCTTTGGTGGGGCGGGCGGTGAACTCCGGCAGCGTCTGTATCAGTTTGTTCATCACCGTGCGAAGGTAACCCTGCAGCTGCTTCCTCCTCTCCTCCACAAACTTGGCATCCTGCAGACAGAGGGAGAGAGAGAGAGAGAGAGAGACAGAGAGAGAGAGAGACAGAGAGAGACGGAGACAGAGAGAGAGAGAGACAGAGAGAGAGAGAGAGAGAGAGAGAGAGAGAGAGACAGAGAGAGAGACAGA
>CALSCE010000091.1:18641605-18669883 GCA_943593645.1 Bovichtus variegatus
CAAGTTAGTTACAGATAAAATGTTGCTTAGAAAAGCTGAGGTTAAAGCAACTTTACACTAAAATATTGCAGATACATCAAAGTTGCTATAAATGTTTGTATTAACGATGGACTGTAATGTAAAAAGGTTTTTCTGTTGCAGTTCCCCTCAGCTCTATGGAGCTTTATAGGGTCTTTGAGCTCATTGTTTTGGTTTTGCGAGCCACAACTTCACTGTTTTTCCTTATGTTTTCAGATGTTTAGGCAGAAAGCTGCATATTGTGACTCAAAGACCTGTGCCTCTGGAAGGATTATGTCCCGCTGCTGTGCCACGATCAAATCTGGCATCGGTGTCCCGTGTGATTTGTCCCTCTGAGCTTTCCTTCCGTCGGTACAAATGAGTTCATTTATCTTTAAATTTGTTTACAGTATTTGTACTACAAATGCTGTATTTTTACAGTTCAAACTTTGGTTCACGTTTGTCCACAATGCTGCCTCCAAATCCTAGATCTCCCATGACAAGGCTCCACATGTGATAAAAAAACATGCCTGTTGGAGGATTAACACACCTCCGCTTTTGTGTCTATTCTGCCATTTGGTTGCGGATGTTGAAGAGAAATCAGGCACAGTCAGACGAGCATTCAGACTCACAGAGCGACTCTGGAGGCGCCGGCACGGAGCCACATGGCCGACGTTAGCACGGCTAATCGGTGTCCAGCAAGACTCAGAACAAAGCCTGGGCAAAGCTCTGTTTTACTGTCTGCAGCTTGGGACGGGAACAAACGGCCGTTATAGCAGGCCAACACTTCCCTGCTTTCAAACTTCTGCTTCTCGTTTGGTCTGAAATCCCAAACACCAAAGTGATTTCAACTGTCTCGTCTCAAAACACACACGTGGTACCACAAAGGATTTCACAATTAAAGAAGCGATAGCGAGAAGCTGACGCAGGTCCTGCTCGTTTATAATGTGTTAACATATGAGGCTCAACAAGCTGAAGCTGGGACGTTTACACCGGCACATGGTGAGATTCAAGATTGCACTGCCAGTAATTAATAACGGCTAGAATCGGCAACATGCATTAATCTGGAATAGGAGACATTTTGTCTTTTCACACTTGCTGCAGCCATTAAAGACGATATTCCACAAAAGCGTAAACAAATCAACAGCATTAATAAAAGCAAAGGAAGTCCCGTTTCAAATAAAAACAAAGGATTATCCAGTGTCTATCCCTTATCTGCCACTATTTAAATTGTGACACAGGAATGAATTAATTGCTCGTATCTATTTCATTTACTTCGAGGGACTCTGACCCTCCTACCAGAGCGGCGTCGCTTTGAGGACACGGGACGGGTCATTAACTTTTCTTATTGGATTGTCTTAGTGTAGCCTGTTTGTAAGTGCACTGCGAGGAAACGTCACATTGAATTTACAGAAGCGCACGATACAGTGTAGTCGCGTTCGGCTGTGAACCTCCCAAAACGCCTGTAGATGATGTGCAGCACAGTGGCCAGCAAGAACTTTAAAAACGGGGGAGCAGATAAGAGGTTCAGCGTACAAGTGTGCACGCTTAGGGCCGCGGGAGTGTAACCGAAGTGCGCCGAGTGCAGGGTAAAATAGGCGCGGCCGGGTAAATCTGATGTGTCAGATGGGGCCGCGCGTGCCAGCGTGGGTTTCATGCTATGTCAACACAATAAGGGACACCCTGACTGCTTCCATGGATGTCAGAGCATTAATAACACTAATGGACATCATGACAGATTCATCCTCTCGTGGAGACAGAGACGAGGGCTGAGGAGGCCAGGTGCCGCCTCTGCTCTGCAGAGGGGGAGGAGAGGGCAGAGCAGAGACGGCGGTGGCATACTGATGCAGGTACAAGGCTGATCCTGTCCTCTCGCATCCCGTCTGCTGACATCAAGCCATCTCAACACTGCTCTGTCCTAGTCCTCCTCTCCACACCGCTATGCTGATATGACATGAAGCCTAAATCAGTGGATTATTATTCATCCTACAGGAAAGGACACCTACCGGCACACAGAAATCATGAAGGTCCTATTCCTGTCTTCCACAGGAGCTACATAAATCACACACCCTGTTCAGAGGAAGATATTGGACGCTCTACGAAGGCAGGTATTTGGTCAAAATTGAGACGTGGGCTGCGGTTTAATAGTCAAATAAAATAAAAATTAAAAAATTTTTCCCTGGAGCCTCAAGGAAAGATGTGAAGGAGAATTCATAAAGACTTAGGGAAATACAACCGCGGTGCTAAGAGAATCCAACCGCACTAGCCTACCTACTTAAAAAAATATATACATTTTAGAGTCAAATTAATCAGTTATCACTTTAAATGTTGCTGCTGCACTGTAGCTGTATCTATGACTGAGGGATCGCCTCCACACGACTCTCCACATGGAGTTGCTAGCAGCTAACGTGCTATATGAGCGGCCGTTAGCGAGCCACACACAGTGTCTCACACACACTGACATGCACCAGAACAAAGCAGAGAAGCTCATTACTTAGTTCTCTGACCAGGACAACAAAACCACATTATATCTTTACATATATCTGCTATATTAAAGCTCTGAAAGCCGTATATAGAACTTTTTAATGCAGCGTGTCATTGTACGGCAGTAGAGATGGTTTATTCACTATTTTCACTCTTTTCCTTGATGTGCTTCACCTCTAGATGTCATATATATCATGGATTGTAGTTGCAAGATAAGGCATTTCTATATGCATGCTTATCAGCGGAGCATGGGATATTGGGCGATATGGGATCATATAATGGTTATGGGAAGGCAGAAAGAGAAACGGGACGTATACATGCACACACACACACACACAGACACAGACACACACACACACACACCACAGCTCAATGTCACTTCCCGGAGAGAAGAGATAAGCAGGAGTGGAGTCACGTGCGTCGGGTCTCCACGACAGCTCAGTGAATTTGCTGCGAGCTTTATTCCTTTCAATTCTGGAGGGGGAAAGAAAATCCAAATAGCACGTCTGAATAACTAAATGTTGCCTGGCAACAAAAAAATATATTTCAAAAGTGAAAAGTAACTACATGCTTCGGTATCGACCACTTTTTCTTTTTTTCTGAACAGAAAATCAATGGTTTTGACCAAGACTTTGAAATCCTGGAATAACTGTGTTTACAGTGATAGATATTCCTGTTGTGGCTTCTTGGGTTTTCTTTCTTTACAGAGAGACAGGAGGGTGCAGGGATGCCATGTGATGGAAGTCCCAGGCCAGATTTGCTGGTTGCATAATAAGCTGCTGTCTTGGCAATTAGGACACTTATAACGAGCAGACTGTGAACTCATTTTGTGTATGTGAATCTGGCCCGTGGTGTCTGCTATATTTTCTATAAACAAAAAAGGTTTCTCAGCTTCACATATGCAGCATACAACGAAAAAACAAGACACAATCTCCCGGGTCGCCACTTCAAACGGGAACATCAACTCAGAGCGTGGATCTGAACCTGCAGTACACTTGAATTATACGAGTGGACGGCGCTGGTACGCGCTGGCAACAAAACAAGGTCAACGCTTTCCACCAAGTCAGCCCACACTGGACCTCAGCGAGGCAGAACAGCCTGTTCTCTGAACAAACACCAAGCCGTGGGTCCAGCCCATCCATAAAACATCACAGGACGTCCAGGAATGCCCGTACAAGACCTCCACAACGTCTCCTTGTCGTAATTAAAAGCCCAAAACATTTATATTGCATAATAAGTGAACGCAACATACTAAGACTGGTTAATAATTCACGTTGTAGTTTTTGATGAATTAATCAGGGCGGCCTGGGCACTGCTCGCTCTGTATGTGCGGACGGGGCGACTGCCGAGGGCAAACGGTCGAATTCTTCCGCTGCGATTACCTTTCGGGACTCTCGTCAAAAAGCCACGATGTCCCGGTGCCATTGTTACATCATTGAGACAAATGGCCATCTTTTTTTTTGGAGCCAGAAGTGAGCGTATGTGGACGAGAGGGCGGAGCTGGAGAGGGTAACACGTCGCTACGCCTCCATCCGAGGTAGCCACGCCCCAAAGCCTCATCTTCATCGTACATTTCACCCTGAATGGGACCAAAATAAACGTCAACGCTGCATTGAAGAAGCCTGAGAATGACTGAAGAACGTGGAACTTCTGCTTTAACTTTCGCTGTTTCCACCGCAGAGAAAAGCTAAAAAAAATAAATTTTAATAAAAAGTTTCTGTAGGTTTTCTACAGCTGCTGTGGCTGTTTCTGCTCCTACTGTTCCTCCCTGCAATATTTAAAACTAATCCGCAAACTAATTAGCTCCAGATACGTCCATAACCCCGTCTACACTGCTCTGCAAACTCAGTGGAAAACATATTACATTTCCTATAGCTGCTTCACAATTAAAGCCTCTCGCTGGTTCGCCGCTGGAACCATTTTAATGTGAAGCAGCAGCAGGAACCAAAGAGTGTGCATCAGCAGTAATTTAACACAGCTACTATACGGCTGAAAGAGATCAGCGCTGACAGGTACCCAGGAGTGAAACTGAACTCTAAATTACAAAAGACAAAGCTAGAAAAGTACCGAGAAACTAAACACGGAGAGACTTTTAAAAACAAAGCTCTCTCTCCGGTCACTGGACGCACATGATTCTGCTGCTGCACAAGCAGGAAGTAAAACGCAAACATTGCTGAGGAATCGAATTAGTCTGCAAATGTCGACGTCGAAACTCGTAGAAAATGAAAAGCACATCTTCCGCGCAGCCTTACACCGGAGAAGAAACGTCAGAACGTACGGCTTTGACAGAAACAAGGGAGGGAGATGAAAGCACGAAGCGATTTGTATCGAAGCCTCGAGGCGGATGACTTGAGCGAGCGGGAGGGGAGACGGAGACGCGAGCGGGCAAATGAGAGAAGTTGAGATTAAAAGGGGGACGAGCGCGACAAAGAATAGCAAACGCCTTTCGACATAAGTCATCGAATCTGGGTGAGGTGCGGCCAGTGAGAAAAAAAGCTGACAGCTGGACAACACGGTGCCTTTGATTTAATCATCCCGCCCCCTCCTCTCCGTCTCAGCGCTCGCATTCTGGAGGGATTTGACAGGCGTGACTCGGGGAACATTTAGCCCGTATGCCTGGCCAGGCCCCTGACAAATCAGCTGGTTAAGAGCTGTCACAGGCAGTGTGTGTGTGTGTGTGTGTGCATCTGTATTGTTAGGTCACGCAGCTGGACCGTCTCGCCTGCAGCGCTTTGAGACGCAGAGAGGGAGCGTCTCATTAGCGGGACACAAATGAGTCGAAGAGGCAAAGTTTGCTCTGCCGGGGGTCAGGGGTCAACTCTGCCACTGGCTGCTGTGACACGAGCCAATTTCTGCATGAAATGAATCCAGAGGATGACTGGATTTAACTGGATTTAACTGGACTTACAGGAGCGCTGCGTAACTAGTGATAGCTGAAGGTGTCCCGTTTAAAAGCAGCAGTCAATTAATGAAGGGTTCTGTACACACACACACACACACACACACACACACACACACACACGATCTCAAATAGTAAAATCATTACCTGGAGGAATGTTTGCACAGCAGGTTTTTCATTGAGTGAACATTTCAAGCTAAATGAAAGGTGTTTTTAACCGGCAGTTAATTTGTCTTCCAAATGCCGTGTGCTGCACGTTTTAGTCTCCGGCTTTAATCCTGGAGACAAACGAGGGAAACGTCTCCAAACTGTCAACTGCGCAATTTCAAACTTCACTTCCCATAATTCAACCTGGAGTTTTACATATTAAAAAAAAAAAAACAATATGATGATAAAAACGTCTTTTCTCCGGGATGCAATCACAGGTTTTCACAAAGCTTCGCTTCAACGTTGAGGAAGAAAATTGAGGAATTTCTGAAAGTTAGGAGAATTAAACCTAAAATGATAAACTTTGGAATTAAAAAGTTATTTGCTTAGAGAGAAAAGTGGAGGCAGAGATGTTTGGGGGTTTCTCCCTCCGACAGATGAAGGTAGTCGAAGTTATTCCGTCTCAAAGCACCGGTCTGAAATTGGTTAGCACAGATTTTGGGGGGAAAATATAATTAATGCACCGCTTCTTGTCTGACCTCCAGTCTGGATGTGAAACTTCTGAGTGCAGCAGCTAATGAAATCCACCAGGAGTTACTTGCTACTTTATGTTTTTAGATCATTGAACTCCATGATTTCTTGCATTGTAACAAACGCAGCATTTCGGACACGCATGGTTCTGTCACTTCTGACCAGAGAAGGTGGGACGAGGCCACGGAGAGATGCGCTCCTTCAGCCGCCCCGAGTCAGTCCCTGAGCTGCATGCCGCTCCGAATGTGATCAAAACTTCAGGGTTTAATGGAGATTTAGAAAAGTTCAATTGATTTCACGGAGGATTTGGTGACTTTTACTTTCAGTTTGTTTCCAGAGTCTGACACCAAGTCATCTGGTAAAACTGGACCAGAAGTTTAACCTTCGTTTTAAAGGCTTTTGATGATAGTTTCAACATATTCTACGGCAGCGGCGCCCAAACCTTTCTGCACCACGGACCGGTTTCATGCAAGACAATGCAAAACATATAATTTAATTATTACATATGTAATGTAAATGGAATTATTCCATTTTATATTATGCACTTCATTTATATTATTATTACATTGTAATATATATACGTTTTATTCTTTCTGTGCGGCCCGGTACCAAATGATCCACGGCCCGGTACTGGTCCACGCCCCGGAGGTTGGAGACCCCTGCTCTACAGGATCTATTGGACATATTTTCAAGGTAAAAGCACCTCAAATGTTAACCCTTTACACAGATTACAGTGTTGCACACAGGTTTACAGGAGAGTGCCACAGTGAACACAGTCTCCTGCCTACAGCTGTGTTCGTCTGTGTCCACTTCACTTTTGTGAATATCACAAGTCATGTTTTTAAAAAAATCCCTGCAGCTTGGCCTGGAAACAGCAGGCCAGGAAAAGGTAAATGACTCCAGGTAACGGAAACATTAAGAAGATACAGTAACAAGGAGTCCTGGCATGCGTCAGTTTGTATTTACCTTGTGAGAAATAAGGCTTTAAACTTTCATTTAAGAATAATCTCTCCGTTATAATATAAAAGGGAGTTGAATATGGCGTTTTATATTGTGATATTTACTTGAAATGACAATATGGCAAACATCAAGTAGGTTGTTAGCAGGGATTTGTGGCCAACTCCCTCCAGTCAGCTGTTTCACACCCACACACACACACACACCCACACACACACACACACACCCACACACACACACACACACCCACACACCTGAAAGAAAAAGTGTGATTTCCTCATTTTCAGTCTGTCCAGGAACCTGAAAATGTAAGCTATTTAATTATCAGTGTTTTATTATGGACATAGAATTCAATTTCAATTTCCCATGAAAGAAAATGTAAAAATGTTTTTTTTTTTTTTTTTTAAATGTTTGCTGTCAATTACCGTTCTTAGAGAGAAAGAAAATCAGAAATCTGCAAAAACAAAATGAGAACAAGCAGGTCAGACTTTAAATAAATAAATAAATAAATAAATAATCAGACTTTGCAGTTGGTGCATCCCTACTTAAAACAGTACGGACATTGGCACACACACACATTTCACGTTAGTTCAAATTCCTGCCTCGTCAGTGGCAACATATGATTTATGCAGAGAGTGCAGGAGTTCAGCCCACATGCAGTCAACACCTCTGTGATTCACCTTCCTGTGTTGAGTCCCGACACCACAGTCCAATCACAGGACGCTCGCATGCAAGCTGCCTGAGAACTCAGTGTTAGCACAGATAATCTCACAAACGTGTGTGTGTGTGTGTGTGTGTGTACAGCAGTTACATGTATGTGCAGGTCTTTCCATAGGATTTAAATCCATTGCAGATGCTCTTTGCAGTGTTTACCTCGGAGCTGTCAATCATTTCGGGAAGTGTGCGTGTGTGTGTGATGATGAAACGGAGCGTGTCTTTGGCGGGTAATACAGTTAGTAAGGGGTGTGTGTGCACGCATTTCCTCTACTACCTGATCTTCACTGACAGTTCGTATGTTTCATCCTCTGCAGAGCGACCACAGCAGAGCAGATCTTCACGGTGCCGTTAAAAGGCTTTTGAAGGTCTCTCCCTCTCACATCACTCCTGACATTTACATTCCTCCATCATTTGCCACGCATAATAGCGAGAGGCCCCTCTGTGTGTACGTGGCCGTGTGTGTGTGTATCACCATCAGCTTTTGGATTTGCGAAAAAACTGTAGAGAGAGTGTGTCACTTTGTATTGGATGAAAGCAGGGAAAAGGGCTAAAAGACAGATTGTGGCAGGAAAACAGGGAGACGGAGACGAGGAAACTTTACGGATGCACATGAAGAGGGAGGGAGACAGAAGGACTGGCAGAGAAGGTGCAACACAGCAACTCGTATCATCAACACATGTCGCCCTCGTCATTAACTGAATGTTTTGATAAGCCGGAAAACCAAGGTCGGACAATAAATAAATTCATTATCCTCAAATATTGAGCCTTTTTCTATGCACTTTTGAAAGACAATACAGTAACTGAATCCCAACCCGTGTGCAAACCTTAAACCTTGAAGGTACCCCATAGTAGAAGCGCGGGGGTGCCCAACCACCGGGCTGCGGACCAGTACCGGGCCGCGGCCTTTGGTACCGGGGTCGCACTGAAATTTTTTTTTACGTTTTTTTGTTGCGTTGGTAATATTTAGTGTACTTTATTGTGTGTTTTGTTATGCGCCCAATGGCTCTTTACCTCAGTACATTTTAAATAAAACAGTGACTTCGTTTAAGTGCTGACAATTACTGTGGCTCAAAGGGAGTTTAGTGGGTAGAGTAGCCCATTTTATCTTAATAATAATAATGAATTTCATTTATATAAACATTCCCCCTAATGTTATCGAGAGGCATTTTATCTAAATGAATTTTATTTTTGCTTTATCAACACTAGGAGTATTGTTTGAAATCAGCACGCTTTACTGCTGCGCTCTGCAGCAGCACTTCACCTGAAGAAGAAGAGAAGAAGATATGAAGATATGAAGATATGCAGGCCACAGAGCTCCTGCAGAGCCCCAAACAAGCGCCGGCCGTATTGAAACAACAGAGAAACTCAGCACGACAGGTCTGCTGTTTACTAAGAACACCACACACACACACACACACACACTAAACACACCTGAATATACAAAATACACACTCAGTGCTGCAGAGACTCACCACTTCTTCTGTAAAGAGGCACACACACACACACACTCTGCTGTGAAGCTTCAGCCTTTACAGAAAGAAAAATCACACACGCACAACCCACAAACACACACACACACACACACACACACACACACAGAAACACATGCACGCACCAATCTGGTACTTATCAAATCTTTGAGCTACAAAGCCCTCCACCTGCTCCCTCATTTCATTTCATTCTAGCCCGAAGGCCTTGTGCTCCGTTTTTTTTTCTTTTGTTTTTGCGAGTTTTTCCAAAACTTCTGTTGCTAAAGCAGCTCATTGAGGAAATTAAGGAAATTATTCAATTGAATACATTTCGAAGCGTGAAGGTCTTCATAACATCCACGAGATTACACTTTGTTGAAAGTGGTAAAGCCGCCCCGTGCATGGCCGACGCTTAATTACATTTGTCTAAATGCGGATGTTTAGATGGTTATTACAGCGTCGTCTTCGGGGCCGTGCGTCTGCGAGTGACACGGATCTCTGGGAGAAAAATGTGCGACTTCTTTTATCCGGACGGGATCAATAAAGAGAGCAGAAAGAAATGCTAACTGCACTCAATATGATGCTACGTTCAGTGAGAAGTTTCCATGGTCCACATGTGCAGCTTCTCATTCACCAAATCTTTAATCAAATAGAACTTTTTTTGACATTTTTTTTATTTTTTCACATCCATATATTTTCAGGTTGTTGGTCCGTCAGTGTAACATGTGCAGAAAACAGGTGGAGACTAATTTAATTATTGAGGTAGATGTTCTTCCCATGCACATTAGATGCAAAAGGATCCGACTTTGTGAATTTGTTCTTGCATATTTGAAGAAAATCAAACAATTCGGGACTATTAGACAAAACCGGACATGACATAGTGACACGTAAATACCATGAGCATGAGCCCTGTAAGGTAAATAAATGGGCCTCTGGTTGGTTAGAGCTGGCGTAGTGTCAAGTGTTCTGAAATAAACCCAGACATCCGCAGCTTTGGCAAATCACGGGTCGTAGCAGAACGAGAGCGTTCCTATTGGCTCTTCTACAAATCCTGATACAAAAGCGGAATATCCCGCAGGAAAAGTTGCTATTCCAGCATTGGCAACAGCTGCTCGCACTGCAAAGCAACGCAAACAAACGGAGGAGGAACTTCTCAAAAAAGCGAGTCGGGAGATATCAGCGAAGCGTTTCAGAGAAAATGTTGCTCGTAGTTTCGCGGCTGCAGCGAGCGTCGTCAGGGGGGCGAGGAGAGCTGCAGGACTGTGTTCTCAAATTCAAATTTCACTTTTTTTAAATAGCATGCTTTGGGGTACCATTTGAATTACAATATGCTAAAAGGTTATTAAGGAACTTTGCTCAATGATGCCAAAAATAAACTGCCTCCTGCAGCTTTAGGGATTTTAGGCTGTGTCTACAGAATTTTAGGTTTCAGCATCAAACTGCAGGACAAATGAAGCTGATCTCCGCAGCGCAGCCCGACTCCATCACTGTGGGAACAGTGGATTTGTGAAGTAATAGAAACTGTTGATAGAGAGAGCAAATGCAAAGCGTGTGGGTGAGGAAGACGCCTCAAGAGGGTTATGAAAATGAATCCACTCAAAATAAAAATGATGCCAAACGGATGTTAAGGTAATTTGGGTATAAAAAAAAAAAATTAAAAAAAAAGGAAAATGACATTAACATTTATAGAGAGCAGCTCAAAACACACTGAGTGATTACAACTGAAATAAATTAAGAGCGAGGACGAGGTTGACGTCTGACAACCTCCATTGCTTATGTTATTCAGAAGCATTCAATTGCCAATTTCACTGAAAAAAAACGGTGAATCGAGCTCACCCGGAGTGAAGCAAGGTCACTTTACTAAGCGTGAGGCGAGAGTCCAGTGTGTGCTGGTCCTTCCAGCAACGTGCGGCGCTCCTGCTTTAAAACGTGGCCAGAGAGCAACAAAGCCGCGCCTGCGATGGCCGACTTCCTGGAGATGGTGAAACCCAATAATTCACACAAATCTGCAGGGGAACGGGCTTTCAGAGAGCTTTTCCGGACACAATGACACAGACTGGCTAGACCGCTGATAGACACTTGCACTTCCACATGATCCCACACGGTCCTGCAGACCCACACACACACACACACACACACACAAAGACACACACACACCCACACACACACACACACACACACTCAACCTCACTTTTGCAGCCCCGGCACATAAGCGTTCAGTCCAGTTTCTAGCCGTGAAAGTCTTTGAAGGTGGGGAGTCGGACCACAGCCAAAAGCTGTGGCAGCGTCAAATCCAACCAGCCAGAGAATCGGGGTCAGAACCAAATTATCTGCCAACGGTTGGAGGGAGACGGAGGAGAGAGAAATATACAGACGGCAGTTCTCCTAGTAACTGGACTAGGTGAGCTAGGAAAGTGAGCCATGGAGACCTGGAGCAGCAAGTGTGTGTGTTGTGTGTGTGTCAGCAACATAAACCAAAAGAAGGCAAAAGAGACCATTTCTAGACCTGGTCCATTCCTCCGCCAGGTTTATGATGTGGTCATTGCCCCTAATTCTTTATCTGCGCGCCGAGCCGTGGCCTTCGCGACCACACTAGCCACACGTTTGATTGTAGTGAAAAAGGAAACACACTTCTCCTCCTGCACACGATCAATTGGATTAAGGAAGTTCTAAATAATATTAAACTCGAGAAAAACTTCACTCTCATGGGATCGATAAAAATATTACAGGAAACCTGGACTCCTCTGGTATCGTTTTTATGGTTGGTTAAGAAAAAAAGTCTCCTCCCTTTGTGTGTTCCATACATAGACTGTCTATGAGAAGTGGACGTAGTCACCCAAAAACACACTATGAAAGGGTTAAAGTTGCAAGCAGAAAACACAGAGGGCACCCAGACGGGCCCACGGCGTGATAGCGACCTGTCACACGTGAAAGGATACGCTGCTTTACTGTCTTCTTTAATCTAAATGGGACCATAATATGCCAAAATAAAGAAACTAAAACTCAGTAGGAAAATGTTTCCTGAGATAATAAATCAAGTGAGAAGTCGGGTAATTTTCTGATAGACTTCTATTCAACCAGAGGAGTCGCCCCCTGCTGGCCTTTAGAGGAAATACAAGTTTAAGGCACTTCGTCAGCTGGATGGGACACCTGCAGCTAACTGCAGCTAACTGCAGCTAACATGAGCTAACGTGAGCTAACGTGAGCTAAATCAGCGAGCTACAGCTAATGTAACCTGCAAACAAAAAAAATCAACGGTCGACGACTAGAAATGATAATTCTGTTTGTGCCTGAAATCCAGGACCCATTGTTTCAATAAATATATATATTTTTTTACATATTTTGTGCATAACTATGGACAGGAGGTCAGACATTATTCTTTATGTACCACCGCTCTGCAGAAGAGGCCCGGAGAGCGTCAGCCGCACAAACGGGTCACAGTGACTCAGCTCACCTTGTTCCCGATGGCTTTCTTGGGTGGGAAGTTGAAGGTGTCCACTTGTGGAAACTGGGTCCTCAGGTGGTTGTGGAGCTCCCTGAACTCGGTGTAACGCCTGTACACATTCCACTCGTTGTCCAGGATGCGGATGTAGACCTGAGGACAGGGAAGACAATGTCATCATCATCATGTCCTCAAATCATGAACAAAATGCTGAAACCAGAACTCCCTTGTGTTGTTCTGCATCTATATAGCAGCTTTTCCAATCTCTGCGATCACTCAAAGCTTTACAACACGCCACCCTTGGTCATCGGAGCCATTTGGGTTCATGGATCCAGTATCTCGCACAAGGACACTTCGACATGTTGACTGCAGATTCTCTCCTTTGTCCCTCGGCTCTTACAGCGCCTTACAATAAATAACTGAGACGGCTGAAAGAATGTCTTCCTCTCATCCCTGTAAATGTGTACTTTCACTTACATACTGCAACACATAATAGAGAAAGAGTCGTTCTATAAGCGCGACTGCGGTGCCACTATATCCATGCACCATTAGCTGCTTCATTCAGACTCAGGGAAGATGGAGGGAGGAGGCCGAGAGAGATGAGCCTATTACAAGGTGGAGAGCGAGAGATGGCTTCCATTTTCACAGCGGAGAACAGGGAATACACAGGGACAAAAGACGGAGCAGAAAGGCTTCTGAGAATTCAATTTAGAAAAAGGCCCAACAACAAAACACACAGATTTGATTCTGGTACATAAAAACAGAAATTGAATTTTTAAAAAAAGCCTAGAACGTCGGTGCCATAATGTTGAACTGCATGACATGATTGTCAACACATGGGAGGACTTTTCAAAAATATATATACCATAACTCTTCATTTCTTGTCACACTCACAGATTCTCACAGCTGCCCAGCTTCATCTGCAGACAAGAGCAACACTATCGCCTTCCCCACCGCACATAAAAGCCCACTAACGTCTGGCTTTTCTCAGAAATTGTCTTTTAAAACTTGTGTTTTAAGCCACATTTTTAGGACACACCTTTTGGATTTTGGTCGTTTTTAACTCTGCTTTTTAAAGACGGCAGCGACAGCTCAGCTCGAAGCCCCTCTGGGACGTACTGTGACCAAACTGCGTTGGAAAAACACCAATTTTTAACGTGACTCCGCTTTATTCAGTGTGTTTACCGGTTTTAATCGGCGGGTCGGTTTGTTTCGGAGGAGGAGGAGACCTCTGCGGATAATTCTGCCTCCGGGAAAAACATCCTGAACGATGAACAATGAAGAGTCTTCACCGGGAGAAGCTGACCGGCGAGGACGGCAACGGTCTGGGAAGACAACAACTCCCGTGATCCCACGTACTTCACAAAGTCGTCAAACTCCATCTCGCCGCGGTGAACCACTCCTCTGCGTTTCGGGCGCGCGAATCACGTCAATCTCGGAAGAGCGCATAATGACAGTTTGTGCTTTGTTTAGAGGAGACTGTCCTTTAACCGAGTGATCTTTTGACGGCGTGCGTGCTACTGTGCAGTCCAGGTTTTCGTGGGGGAAAAAACAGGAAAGAAATGTGACACTTTGGCACCGCCATTAAGAGGAGACTGACAGCCGAGGCTTTGTTAGCCGTCCTAAATGTCTCGCTGACGAGACGCGTCTAGACATCGTTAACGTTATAAAAAGATACGAGAAAATGAAACTTCACAGTATAGTTGAATAGATATAAAAGCATGTACCATTATTCAAACAGACGTCTACTGGAGTGAGTGGGAGGTAAAAAAAAAAAAAAAAAAAAAAGAATATCATGATGGGTTTTTCTCTTCTAATCCTCTGCTTCCTTCTTTGTGTCTTTATCAATTAACGCTCACTTCATCTACGGTATAATCACAGAATAGTAGACGAAGGTTAATAAGATTCTTATACAGTGGTATGAACACATTCCCTGAATGAAAATACTCCCTGATGTAAAGCAGAGTTAATTGCCGACGGTGTCACACTTTGAAACCCCTTGATGTAACTTGTTGTATGAAGAGCGGCAGCTGCACTAAAGGAAAGACCCGAATCTGGTAAACGACAGTCGTGGTTGACGAGATGGGAGCAGACAAGGCCGCTAATGGACGGGAGACTTGTCATCTCAGCACTTTGTGTCTGACCTACAGAAGCACATTTAAGTTTTAACCAACTTCTTTTTTGCAAGTTAAGAGAAGGAAAGTGTGGTCTGACTGTGTGTCATTGTGTGTGTGTGTGTGTGTGTGTTAGGCCTTCTTGTAAATGTCTTCTATGGCTGACTAAACTGGGTCATAATAAATGCTTTATTCAAGATGAATTTAAGCGTTTTTGACTTTATTTTGGAGTTCCCTGTGTGGCCATTTTTTTTTTTTTTTCAAAAAGCAAATTAAAGTCCAGGTATTTTTTCTGCTTTTTATGATGGAGGAGAAACAATCGACGTCACTTAGTGAGTTTTAGCGTCGACAGGTTCATATTTCTCACGCCATGATCTGGATCAATATTTCATAAATCACAACTTTAGACGGGACTTATCGCAGGTGTTAAATAGGTGAAAAAGAAAGCACTCTGACATATCCATCATCTTCATAATCTCGTTAAAAAAGTTTACAAAAACATCGGGGAGCTGAGATTTCCACACATGCACTGTGAAAAACATGCCACGTCAAAGTCATAGTGAAGTTAACACGGAGCAATTACCGGAGCATTAAGTTGAGGGCTAGACACTTCACAATGTAATCCACGCAGGAAGCAAGGTATGTGCTTTTAAATATTCCATAAGGTCTGCAGCAACACCCCGCTGAACATTAATCACCCGACAAGCTTGACAAACAACGAGCTTTCCATAGAAATGAATGCATTTTAATCTAACGTCACTTCTAATACCTGGTACGACCCTCTTCACACGCCTAAAAGTCACATTTCAGTGAGTGTGTGGGACACGTTCTGGAGTAAAAATGCATCTCGAGCCAAAAACAAAACGTCCTCCTAATAATTCTACACACTTTTGGAAAGCATCGGCCATCACCATTATGGCTCTGGGGGCCGGTCATTGTTTGCGGTCCAATTAGAAACTTAGAGAATAAAGTTGGAGTTAAAAAGCGACTGGATTGTTTTGCATGCAGCCAGTTTACTCTCTAAATCGTCAGCAGACAGGGTTGCGAGATTGCATTTCGCCTATTTTGATCTCCGATTGGTCAATATTGCTCGGGTCTACAAACGGAAACCAGAACGCTTCCGATACCGATAGCCGAGATACGAGTCTACACAATCCGTGAAGAACTTACTGCGTTGCCTGCTTCAAAGACCGGACCGCGGCCCTGAAGTCCTGAAGTACCACGTTACAGCCACATGTGGTCTCTTGGGTCTGAATGCACATTAAGAGCTGCATTAGCGAGGACGTGGCGATAGAATCTCAGACATCAAATGGCTCCACACACACACGTGGCGGCTTAATCCACTTCGCACCGTCTCATTGACACACTTATTAATGGCAACACACACACACACACACACAGCTAGCCGCTTCCTCTCCCTGATTAATCACAAATACTCTTTCTTTTTATCTCCGACAGAAATCTAAGCGACATCCAAACTGCGGCCTCCTTGAATATTTGAGCATCGGCGCTTTGATATTTCCAATAAAAGCTGCTTCAAACGGGGACAGGGCCTCTTATCATGGTTCACAGGGACCTTGTGGAAGAGGGTTGATGGGTTTTGGCCGTCGTTGAAAAGCTCGACTGTGATGGACACGGTCCTATTGTCGGTATTTAAATTGCTTCTGGGAATATCTGAGAACGCTGAGTAATACGTTTGATGAAAATATAACCTCCATGAGTCAATAAAAGACGCAAAAACCTTTAATTGCTTAAGTATCGACAATTTATGATGTAAAGAAAGAGGGGATTTATTTATTTTTTTAGCAGGAAAGAGCTGTAATTGACTTATTTGGTACAGTATAGAGTCTTCTCCTGCAGAATAGACTCAAACTCAATGCATTGAAGCCTCCGGCTGTATTGTAGCAAAATGAGAGATGAAGAAAAAGTGCTGCTCCTCAGTAATAACACCGCATGCCTTATACAGTCACTGCATTGCACTTTTGTCTATTGAGACTAATGTAAAAATGATGCTTCTCGCACGATGGCTTTCTCGCAGAAGCATCAAACTTTCCTTATCTTCACCAGACAGATGTTGTCTCCATTAGAGCCGTTATCCACGGGAATAAGACACAATGGGACCCTGAAAACACCGTGCAGCTCACCGCGAGCTTTAGCTGTTAAAATGTACAGACTGTGACGTGTGCTTCACGACAGACTCCTGCGAGAATATTTTCATAGTCTTATCCTTAATCATTGTTACACCGTGTTAATACAGGAGACAGTGTTGAGCCTTCAGAGCCACAACACAGTCAAAAAAAAAAATACGCTTCAGCGGACAAAAACTAAATTAATTTGGCAGCGTCAGTAGTCGTGTGAAAGGAGTCGAAGCGATGAGGAAATTAAATAAAACAGCTGCCACTGTCACGTCGTAAGAGTAGCGTCATATTGAGACAGAAGGGAAGAGGGAATTGCCAGGTGAGAAAAAAGAAAAATGACTAGAATCATTTTTCATTTTTTTTCATTTGTGAAAACAGCTGAATTCCTTTTGTCAGGATCAAATGTTTTAATGAACGAGGTGCAGCACTACGCCATGTTCTAAAGAGGACTAAAAGTGTTTTCATTTCTCCACGCGAGGTCGCAGACTGCACCACGCTGAACACTCCCCTGTCCTTCATGTCCTCCATGTCCTCCATGTCCTCCATGTCCTTCCTGTGAGTCACAATAGTTACAACGATCGATGTCACACGGCAGTTATCAAATGACATCGTCTGCGCTCGGGTAGCGACGCTCTGAGTTTTCCCAGCCTGCACAGATGTAGAGAGGCCAGCGTGTGCTTGAATGTATTCATCACCACACACCTCGGCACAGGTCGACATATGAGCAGCCACACTGACGCATGGTTCAGAGTTTCCTATTTGCATGTGTGAAGAAGTTCCAGGTAGAAAGCCACATGACGCTGAGCAGAACAAGCGAAGTGCACACACAAAAGGACACGCAGCCTACGTCTCCTCCAGCGCGACGCTGCGGGAAAATAAAGATCTGAAAAACGGGGAAAAAAAGTCTGCGAACGGATGATTTCAGCTTTTTCTTTGCTTGACATTTAGCTGGATCTTTAGCCTGAGGGTATCCCAGCGAGCAGGTGGGACTACCAGTCGCCGTGAGCCACAGCTGAGAACTGCAGAAAGTGCAGACGATAATGTCTCTCTGAGAAGACGCTGGTCTGTCCCCCAACACCATCTGACAGGCAAACAACAACTGTGTGCAAAACCCATTCCCAGCACCACAGGAGACCAACAGTTACAGTTTGACCCACGTACGTAACTAGAAAAGGCAGACCTCCGCCGAGGCCGTTTCCAGAAGTGTAACCTCACCTTGATTCGGATTCTATCCAAAACTTACTTCTATCGGCACTAACTTACTGGTGCCGACAAACAAACCCACAAACTGAACAGAAAACGTCATCCACCCCTTTCAACACGTTCCGGTTCATAGAAATGTGACACGGGTTGAAGGTGTTGATCAGAAGGAAGCCGGCGAGAAAACACACACACCGGAAAACAACAACAACAAGTAGCAGAAAGAGATTAACGGGTTCTCATCACAAGGCTGTGGTTTGAAAAGAGCTGTGGAGAGCCAGGAAGCACACAAGTTACCAGGATGTCTTTAGAACGGTGTGTGTTTCTAGGGAGGGAGGGAGAAAATCAGTGAGTCAAGTCAAACCAGAGCAACGAAACGGCCGCTGAGGCTCATGCCATCCCCCTCCCTCTTCACAGATCATTGTAGACCAAAACATTTGCCCAATTAGGCAGAAAATAGAATCCATTTAGAGGTTTGGAGAGAAGGGACGCAGGAAAGGATAAACACGGATGTATGTGCACGGGGATCTCCTCACTTCTCCTGCAGTGCCACCGTGAGGCTGACATTTGTGGCTTTAGAGTGAAATTGTTGACATTTTACTTGGTGCAGAGATTCATGTCCCTAAGAGGATGAACTGTAACAAGTCCGGTAAAGCATTTGCTGCACTTTGACCTTTGTGTTAAAGTTAGCACGCTCACGTTAGCATTTAGCTCAAAGCTCAGTTGTGCTTCACAGAGTCGGAGTTAAACTAACCAACGTGGGTGAACTGAAAAGTAAGGTGTAAATCATAAACGTATGAAATCAACACGTATTCAAATCATCACAGATTAGAATAATTCATAAAAAAAAAAGCAATAAAGAAAAACAGAAACCACTAAATCGAGGCAAACGGAGAAAAACAGAGCGGGTGTAGTATGTGATTATTACCCTGACTACAGTCGAGGTGTTTATTTAAAAACGCCGCTGAATTAGACACCGTGGATGCAGATGAGGAAGAGCCGAGGAGGACGAAGATTACTGTTGTAAGAGTGAAAGGGAGGAGGAGGAAGACAAAGTGGCGACCGCAGTTAAAATAGCCCAAGAAAGAATAGGTGGTGCAGAGTGTAGAAAAAAGGTGGAGAGGAGGAGGATATGGAGGCGTAAGGATGGAGAGTAAACATTCTTCTGATGAGCGCGCTGGCTTTTAAATGGAAGGAATGATTAAACGGGGAAGTTAACGGCCGTCCACAAAGCAATCAACACGGAAAACAACTTGTAACGTCAGCGTGGAAGCAACGGGTGACTCTTGAACCAAAAACACTACAAACGCCACTTTTCTGTAGCTCGGGGGAAGTGAATGAAAGCGACAACGCTGGCGCTCCAAACACCCCAAAACAACAACAACCGTGCATCCTTCTGAAAGAAAAACCCTCTTTAGGTCTTGGCGCACGTATAACTAACTACTCCCCGTCTACCGATGAAGGCGGAGATATTTATTTTGGCAGATAAAACGACGGCGTTCACCTTTCGTCTGTCCTACACCCTCCGTCTGTGAGAGATTTATGAGGGAGAGGTGAGCTCTTGAATGCAGTGGGGAAAGGACGACCTTCTCTTAACAACAATTGCCCTTCCCTCGACCGAGGCTGCGGGTCCGCACCGCTGCATACTACACACTACATCAGTATGTACTGCACGCTGCCTACTAACCTAACGATTAAGTACGCCACTACCGGCAGACTGTTCATGCTGAAGCGAACTCGAGCGACACGTCTTCTCCGGTCCCGGCGTCCGAGAGCATAGAGAACGGCGTCAATCCCAACCCAGCGATATTCACGTCTGTATGACACACGACCGAGAAAAGCAGAAGATCTCCCGACGCGAGAGGCTGAAAACGGCACTTTCTCAAAAATAGTAATATTTTTCTGTCGATCACTAAATCCCTTGGTCGACGACTTGTTGCCGCTCTAGAAAACTTGAAATTGATTAAATATTTTAGCGCTAAATCTGTTTTCCACAGTACATCATGCATGTATCATACTGTACCTTTAACGTCCATTTATTCACAATCATTTCTTTAAAACAATTCATTATTTAAGAGGCGCGACGTCCGGCGAGCTCGCTTCTCATACTCAGAAATCGTAGCACACATCCGGGCATTTCTCACGTACACAGCGTCCACAAACTATGCGGTTTGTTCGCACTACACACTTAGTTTCACGTAATACTTTGTTCTCCCACGGGAACCAAATGTACGGGGAAGAAGAAGAAGAAGTCAATGACGAATAAGGAGTTATTTCAACTGAACAAATGACAGGACATATTTTCATTATACGTTATTTAACACGCCACCTCCTGTGTATTGTGCGTATGTGGCGCACACATCAATAGATCACTTTGTGTTGCTTCCATTAGTCTGTAAAATGTGAGGAAGAAAAAACAAAACAAGCAGCTGGTGTTTTCAAGAGAATCCTTCTCATTAAAATGTAATAACTGAAACTAAAAGAAAGTGACAAGGGAGGGTATTTCCACACATGTTGCCGACTCCCCGAGTTTCTCCTACTGTACATCACTGGGGAAAAAAAAAAAAGAAAACTCTTAAATGTGAAAGGGACTTATTATTAAAATATTCAGTTTTCTATTTTACTGTTTGAATAGGAAGAAAATGTCACATCACTCTCGAAATCTGGGCAAACAACAATTCGCCTGCTACCAATCCCTGAGTGCATATTGCTGCTTTTCAAAGAGAGTTTTGTTGAAAAGAAAAGTGCCGGTTAGCAAACTGCATGTACATCTGCTGCATAATCAAAATGCATTATCAGTTGTGTTTTTATCAAAAGAAAATGCATACAGGAGACAAAATAATCCGGATACCCCACGGAGGAAGGAAAGAAAAAAGGCTGTAAACTCAAAAGTAATGTGAGTCCTGTTACAAATACTGACCAACATCGGTCATATTAGACTGAGAGCATTATTTGCAAGCATTTGTTACCCATAACAGCAATTAGCACTCGGAGGAATACATTCTTAAAGCGACATGATTTAACCAACTAAGCAATAAAGACGACGGATCATCTGTGAACCCACTGAAAACCATCCGTACCAAACCTTCAGAAACGTACTGCAGTTAAACCTGCAACAGCTGAGGTCGTGGCCTCCAACATTCACTCTGGTTTGAGCTGTTTTTGGTGTCAACCCGGTTCCTTCACCAGCTGCCTCTTGGTGCGGGGCAGGTGGCGTAAGGCGGAGCTTTAAACGTTGGTCTTGCTCTCCTCAAACTATAAATCACTGTAGAGTTAAAGGCAGATTAATAAAGAGACGCCACGTCCACAGAGAGAAGTAAAGAAGTACACAGTGAAGTCTGAAGAAGGCCGCTCACGGAGCACGCCGCAGCGAGGACCCTCAATGAGGCTTTGAAGGCCCATCTGGAAAAAGAAGTGCCCTTTCTTATACACCAGACACTGTAAGCTTTTTTTTTTTTATCACTTGAGGACTCAGCACAAAGTTCTTTTAAGACCAGTGGGTGGTAACCAGAGAGCTACCTTGGAAAAAGTGCCTGACGCCGCAGCAGGAGGAAGACAGGACAAGCTCTCAGCTCCGTCTTTCGTCTTCCGCTTCCCTTATTCTGGTCTCTTCATCGCCCACTCCCTTCTCCCGTCACCTCCCTCCCCTCTGTCCCTCCTTAAACACTAAAATAAAAGTCACGGTCGGAGACTCTTCCTGTCTCCCCTCCTTCGTGTGAGCGAATGAGTCACTGACAATTGGCTTTTCAGCGTAGTAAGGAAGCCAGAGAGCAAATGATTGAGGGAAAGGGCGGAGAGTGGAGGATGTGGAGCAAAGTAGACCTGAATGAGACTGAAAGGAAGAGGGGAGGGGATGAGGGGGGGGGGTGAAGCATGAGAGGGAGAGGCAGACAATTAGAGACACAAACAAAATGGGTAAATATAAATTGAGAGTAACGAGGGAGCATTGGGGGCGGAGAGGATAGAATATGTATCTGGAGGCTAAAGCAGAGATCCTCACACTCCTGCTGACTCCCTCAAAGGGACAACACCACCACCTGCCCAATCCTGACTCCACCACCCTGGAGGGTTGAGCAAAGTCCCCGAGTCCACCTCTCACATCTCGCCTTGGAGGGCGAAGCTCGCTGACGCGCAGGACTTCCCACGCGGCTTCAGTTTGTCAGGCTTCAAACGTAGATGACGTGCAGACAAAGATGCTGGTGCAAGAGGAACTGAGGACGCAGGTTTGAGGCCCCGGTGCAGCGGAGACCTAAACTCCCCTTAACGCAGACACCATGACTGCAGCTTATGGGTCGTTTATGAAGTCAGGGCTTCATAACGTAGCAGCGTAGTGAGTGTGGACAGTGAACTCAACACCTGTACAGACACTGATCCCAAAAACACACATTTTCTTTCTTGTTTTTATTTGTGGCTGTAGTTGTGTCGTTACAGCAGCATATATTAGTGCCAACGTGCATATCAGCAGATGTTCAAAAATTTAACTTTGCAGGAATTAATATTTTATTTTCTGCATTTTTATTACGAAGGTGACATATTATGCTAATTTTCAGGTTCATACTTGTACCTTGGGTTTCTACTAGAACATGTTTACACACTTTAAAGTTCCAGAAACACTTTATTTTCCTCATATTTTCTGTCTGAATATACCTGTATATATATCTTCTGGGAGGTTTTCCCCCTGAGGCAAATTCCTCATTTGTAATATTGGGCTGTATAAATAAAATCTGATTGATCGAGTGTGTGTGTGTGTGTTTTTACTTCATGAAAGTTAATTGTAACATATTGAATTGTATAGCACTATACTCGTGTCCTCCCCTCGAGCCAAAAACATCACAGTTTCGAGTCCTGCGATTCCCAACACGTGTCCATCAACAGCTAAGCATCTTGTTTGAGTGCCATTGAATAAAACACTAGAGCAGAACCCCCCCCCGCTGTGAATCGCTCTGGATAAGAGCACTGACTTAAGTGTCTAAAATGTAAATGTAATGTAAATTACCCTGAAGTTGATGTGGTGCCGGCGCGGCGGCGTGCGGCAGTTAAAGCAGCCTCTGTGTCTTCCCGAGGGAGTTTAATCTCTGACTGATGGATGTAAGACCAAGACAACGATTGTAATTATCATCATCATCATAAAACATTCATCATTACCATCATCAACATAATAGTTCTCTCTTTCTGTCAACCAACCCGCCATTATCATAACCGCGATCACTCACGCGCGCGTCCGCACACACTCAAGACTCCTGCGCGGCAACACACACACACACACACACAGGATCGTCAGCGTTAGCCGTAATGGAAAAAAACAGACCATCTATCCGCCTTTGAACGCAACACCGGCACAGCTCAGCGCACACGCTCAACGCTCACATTAATACATATGGATGTATCATTATCTCGTCTGCATAGCTAAGGCAGCCCGTCACAATGGCGTCGGAGCCGCTGGCTAATCGGAGCCGCTCACACCGAGCGGGTCGGGAAGTAAAGCTCGCGGCCTCGGCTGCCACGAGTCTCCCCGGCTAACCCGGCCGTACCCAGGGTGGCTAATATAGAAATTAAAGGTGCTAACACATTTCCCACATAGCATTTCCCAAGGGGGACGTCAGTCCGCGGCAGGCGGCGCGGCGCACATCTGAAACAGTGTCAACGAGGACGTCTCAATTATTCATTGAGTGACTGATTTATGTGGTTTCATACGGTGCATATTAAAGGCTTCGGGAGGCAAAAGATGGTTTATGTAACAGCTATAATTGGGACCCTCTATCATTCTCTTTCACTCAGGAGTATGCAAACAGTTACATTTAAAGGTACTGTAGTATGCATGAAGACAAGCGTGTGCAGAAAAGATAATACAGAGGTACTTTTTTATTTAATTTTCTTTATAAATGCACGTTTTTACCTGCAGTATCTCTTAATCTGGTTCGGCTCTATAGAAATAGTGAAGGACGGATAGAAGGGAAAGAATGTGAAAAGTCACACTGTACATTATCCAGGCTCATAATTAAAACAGTGAGAAGTTTGAAATTACAGGCTCAACTTTTCGCTGATAAAAAGCAAATTGATGCACATATATCTGTCAAATATAAAACAGATGGTGAGTTGTGGATCAACATTGGCACGCTGCTATTTCTAATGTACACACTCCTCGTTCACAGCTCATTGCATTTGTGCTCGGTACTTATGGGTGATGTGTTTGCGTGCAGCGATGAACAGTCCTTCGTTTTTCTCCTGCGTTGATAAAATACACCAGAGAAGTCTTCGTCTTCGTCTCTTCGGGGAAGCGGCGTGAAGACAAATTTCGTGATTCATTATCGTCAAACTGCTCTTTTTTTTTTGCCGTGGAACTCATCATCAGGAAGCAACACCACCCTCCCAACCTGTCTAAGAAAGGGAAATAATTGGAAGAAGATTGGAAAAAAAAAATAAAAAATGGGAGTGAAGCGCAAAGACAAAAGATTGGGTAAAAAAAAAAAAAGATTTTTAAAAAAGAGGAAAGGCTGATTGATAAAAAAAAAGAACAAGAGACAGATAATAAAGGAGAGTAAAGTAGGAGGGGTGGAGAGATGGATGATGATGAGTGGCTAAATCCATGAAAGGGGCAGCAAACACAATGAGTTTGTTGGACCAAAACTCTTAAATAACATTTCGCTCCATTGCCAGCTGAGTCATTAAGGAGAAAAAGATGAAGGTGACTTATCTTTCCACATCACTGGCACGTTAGCGCTGTGTATGTACGGCCTCTTTCCGACTGGACCAAAAACAACACAGAAATCGAGCTTTTGTTCCCAGTGGGATAGTTTCAAATCGGCCAAATTGTTATCAGTTCATCCTCGAGTCCAACTGGACGTTTGAGCCAAATTTGAAAAAATTCCCTCCAGGGGTTCAGACGGAGGGAAAACCTGAAAACATAACGGCCTGGGCTGTCGCCAGTGAAAGCGTACTCATCTACTGGCAATGGGGAAGCAGTCTATCGCTTATTTTAGCAGGTTTTTCCGCTTTTTGGTGGAAAAAGGGGTAAATGTGTGTTTGGAGGGGTTGAGCAGACTCTAATCAGGCCTTTTCAAAGCTCTTCGTATCAGCTTTTCCCTCTTCTGGTGTAAAGGTGTGAAGATGTTTCCGGCCTAATTCAGCATTTATCAAGACTTCAAACTACACGCAAGTTGTGAAAAGATTCAGGCGCCGTACAGAAGAATGTGCAACTACAGATAAAGTGATCGCAATTAAGTGTGTTTCTTCTTTGTTAGCAAACAAAACTTTATCGGAGCTGGAGGGTGTCAGCCTGCGAACAAAGAGAGAATCCCTCCCGCTGCTGCGACACCACAGGTATGACACCTAGTAATCAACGACCTGAAAGCTGCCGTCAGACGCGGCACAGCAGCGAGACTCAGCAGGGTCGAGTGTCTGACGAGAGAAATGTAAAGTACCTTGAGCCCAATATCACCATTCAGAGTCTGTTGTGTAGTGCAGAGACTATTCGAGAAGTTCAAAGTTTCACTGGCTCCATTGCCCCTCTGAGATAAGATGAAGACGAGGGTGAAAACAACAAAACAACAACTAGTAGTTGGGATGTGCCAATCTAAGGAGCAATGGATGAAGTCAAGCTGGTGGTACAAAGTTTTGTGCAAATCCATCAAGTAGATGTTGAGATATTTCACCTGGGGAAAGTGTAAACATCGACCAGAGGATCTGAAAAGGTGTTTAGGAATCATCCAGAGAGGAAGGTGGACGTTTGTACCACGTTTCCTGCCAATCAATGCAACAGTTGGTGAAATATTTCAGTCTGGACCAAAGTAAAAGACCCACGACCGACCGACGTCCACAGTTCTGAGCTCTTTTTCAAAGTCCTCATTGTTTCTGAATACGAGTTTTAGCAACGATTAGTTGACTAATTGATTCCAGAAAAACAGAACATAAAAATAATCGCCAACTATTTTGATTATTGATTAATCGTTACAGTTTTTTTCATGCTAAAAGGGCATAAAATGCTGTTTTCAGCCTCTCAAATACTAAATATAGCTTTATATCGTATTAGACTGAATACCTTTGGGTTTTGGATTTAAAGACATCACCTCGGATTTTGAGAAACTGGGACGTTTTTCACTATTTTCTGACAATTTACAGACCAAACAAATGAATCGATTAATCTAGAAAACAATCGATCTGCACAGATCCTGAAGCCAGCACCTAATTTCTTGTTGAAAAGAGTTCCTCATCTGCTTTTGACTGATGCTCTTTTCGCAGCACAGCCTAAAATACACAGGTAATGAAAACACAGACACTCCTGCACGCACCAAATGAGTCCTCGTGTTTGTCGCCGGCGACGCTTCCTTCCCTCCTCTCGTGATCGCCTCTATTGTTGGTATTGTGTCGGAGGGAGACACTGATTTGCCACGGCCGATATAATTCTCTCATTACGAGTTCAAAAGGGGAAAAGAGGCACGGGGAGGGTCGGATGCATGAAGGCCCAGAGGCACAGCGTGCCACAAAGAGCAAAACCCGACAGATAATGGAGCAAATCCATCAGTCTCCCGCTCTCTATATCTGTCGGTCTCTCGTCATCCATCCCACTGGCCTTACTGACTTTTAGATGAAAGTCATTTCAGAAAGCTTGGAGAGGAAAGTGGCTCTGAAGAAATGCAAAGAGAGGAAATGAAGTACAAGCAGTTCTAGCGGCGCCATAATGGCATGCAATCTGGCAGAGGGCGGGAGACGGAAGGAGAGGCTGGAAAAAAAAGAAGGGCCGAGAGAAGGAGGGATGATGCGGGAGGGAGAGAGAAGAAAGTAGGAAGAAGACATTAAGGGACGCACAACGTGGGAGGTGGTTAGAGATCCACCTTTTTCTCCCTCTCCGAGCGAGTTCAGCAGCAGCACCACGCGGCTGCTCGCGTGCTCATATCCAACCACAAGGTTGCTGTGACCTAACTTAGGCTCCTGCTTTGAAAAAAAATCTCATTCGCTCTCCCGAGCCTCCCAAAAACCCTCTCTAGCTTCGGCTATGGCTCATTGCTCTCATCATTGCTTCAATTTTGCAAGCATATGTGTGGGAGTGTGTGAGTGTGAGAATTGAGAAAAAAAACACTGAGCAAAAAAAAAAGTCCATATGCACCCACTCGAGGGTATTTTAAAAGAGACCCCTGCCTTCTCCTCTGGATGCTCGCCGGGTCTTTAAGACTGCAGTATTGGTGTTAAATCACCACAACAACCTCACCTTAACAACAATGACTCCCGTAACCTTGACCATCCATTAGCCTGTCTCAGAACAAAGGCTGCTTCCATAGGGAGCCATTAAGAGCAATATAGCTCTGGGAAGGGAAGCATCCAATACGCCAGATGGGCTGCGCTCTACACCAGCTCCAGGGCTGCAGAACTAGGCTAAATCGGTGCAACACACGGAAAATGTTCAGGTTCGACGCCGGAGTCGATCAAAGACTGCGATGCGGCAGGTGGACACTGATTGTTGCCCAAGGCGCCGCAGATATCTGCACACTGTGATGCGTCTCACACACTCTTAAGCAAACTGTTGTATCTAATTAATGTAAACGGTGTGCCGTTTTTCCTCAGGTGGAACATTATCCATCAACCCTTTTTTATTGTTTGTCGAGAAGAAGTTTGCACCTTCGCCACGTCCGCTTCTACTCTACGGTGGAGAAATGCCCAGACACATTTATCAGCGTCCGCTTTTCAATAAAGAACGGTGAGCGCTGTGCAAGCGGGTCTGAAGGGGGCAGTGACAGGAGGGATTAAAACAATGCCTCTCATTTGTCACCGTCGTGCTTCCGTCCTATCCCGGAGATAATTTCACACAAAAAAGGTGTCGGACAGCTCTCCACTCGAGCCCCGAGTTGTGAATTTACATCTATTATGTATAAGGTGAGCCGGGCCTGACTATCAGTTAGAGCTGAGCATGTGTCACCTGTCTCTGCCCGTCCCACGGTCTCACCCGACTAATGTTACAGCTCCTGGCCACAGAGCAGATAACAGTACAGTGTGTGTGTGTGTGTGTGTGTGTGTTCCACCAAGTGCACATTATACTTGTCTTTGTACCACTATCTCCATGTGTGTCGGTGCCACAGTCTGTCTTAGTGCGTGTTTCTCTGGCAGTCTCACAAAGCTGAAACCATGGGACCGAATGTCCGCGCGTGTGTGTGTGTGTGTGTGTGTGTGTGTGTGTGTGTGTGTGTGTGTG
>CALSCE010000091.1:18682845-18713892 GCA_943593645.1 Bovichtus variegatus
CAACAAAGTTCTGTCATGCTACAATTACTGGCACAGCAAGAAACTTACACACACACATATATATAGTAGATGTACGTGAGCGCACGGACACACACACACACAGACACACACACATAAAGAGGCTGACAGAAATGCTTTATCATGGCTCCTGCAAAGGGCAGAGCTGCACAGCAATCCCCAGCTTATCTTAGCTGTGTACTGTAGACCTCAGTCAGCAGCCTAACAGCCAACTACTGTACACACACACACACACACACACACACACACAGCTCTGATTTATTTTTTGAAATTATTTTTCCATAAGTTGGATTTCTGTTACCTGTCACATTTATTGGCTCTTAATAATGAAACATATATGCGGGGTGTGTGGGCGAGCGGATAGGGAGAGGTGTTTGTGTGTGTGTGTGTGTGTGTGTGTGTGTGTGGGGGGGGTTTAGAGAGAAAAGGGGGCACACACAGATGTTTCTGAATTGAGGAAATTCGTCAGACAGCTGGTCTGTAATAACAAAGCTAACTGAGCAACACTCCCTAGCAGCTGTCTGTGTGTGTGTGTGTGTGTGTGTGTGTGTGTTGTATAAAACATCAGAAATGTTGAGCTACATAAGAGAAATATGCTGCATTGCAAGTGCAACGGCTGTAGATAGAGAATTAGATCATGTTCTAGAACTGTTTAATAGTGTGTGTGTGTTGTGTGTGTGTGTGTGTGTGAGAGTGTGTGTGTGGGTGTTGTGCTGCACTGTCCCATTCCCAGAAGTGTGCATCCCCATGGGTTTTCACCTGAGTGTGTGCCTCTCTAATGATCACAGTGTGCGAGATAATGAGCCAGTTTAGTGCAGAAGTCCACTGAGAGACGGACACACACACACACACACACACACACACACACACACACACACACACAGGACAGTAGCTCCACACTGAGGAATTTCCCATAAACTGGACTGAGTATTGCCTCCAGAAACAAGAAGAGCAAGGATTTATTTCTGCTTCATGTGCAACACTTCTGACACGTTTCCTTTTCTCAAGTGAGGTTACAAACCACTTCACCGAATCTCGGAAATACGAGTCAAATTTTTAGGGCTGTGCTGAACGTCTTTATTTTAAGCATCTTTTGAAGTTTTCTGAATGAAGTTTCAAATGTCTGCAATCATATTTCATGAAGTCATCGCCCTTAATAAAAAAAAAACCTTGAATAAAATCCTCAATTTGAATGAAATGCTTCATTGTGTTAGAGTCTTTTTAATAAATC
This sequence comes from Bovichtus variegatus, assembly GCA_943593645.1. Lineage (NCBI taxonomy): Eukaryota > Metazoa > Chordata > Actinopteri > Perciformes > Bovichtidae > Bovichtus > Bovichtus variegatus. The sequence continues at coordinate 18,684,095 of CALSCE010000091.1, forward strand.
CTGCTGAATGCTCTTTCTACGACGTCTGAATGGAGCGAGCGTCACCATGTGATCGACGGTGACGTTACTTACTTATAAGCGAACCGTGTTTTGACCGCAGTGAAAATGATGTTTTTTGAAAGGCTCAACGGCAACAAATACGGATTAGTTTACGCCTGGAGAAGATAATGATATACTGTTGGCGTGGTGACTCGCGCTAAACAACTCGAACGTGCACAAAGGAGCTTATGAACTCTTATAAAAATGTTAGTTTGCCGACGGTGCCCACAGGAGGCAGAAACAGATAGAACCTCAGAGTGCACACAGAGCGGATTCCCCTCGGACCACACGAGTGAATTGTGTTTAAAAAGGCGGAAGAGCAACAAAAGGTGGTCAATGCTGAAAATGCCAATACTTTGGTCGAATTGCTTCACCAAGGAGAACAAATCTTTCCTGTGTGAGCCGGAGAGAGAGGTCAGGTTATCAATAGCGCGCCGGATAATTGGCAGTTTCTATACATTCTTCAGTCCCGTTGTTCTCACTTGCAGTAGGGTATCGGCAGACAGAGGCTTTAAAATGAAATATCCGCCAGAAGTGAACATTTCCTCCGATATGACAAGAAGAGGACACGTCATCCAAGCCTCTTAAAGTAGGAGGTGCTTCATTAAAAATAAATAACGAAGGAGTTTTCTGGTTTTGCAAAGTGAATGTGCAGGCTACATTGTGAAAAGCATTGCATTGTCATGTTAACATATGTCTAACATGTTAATATGTTAATCCCACTACAGGAGATTCTTCATGTTCTCTGCAATCAGGAGGGGAAACAACATGTGTGTATATTGGTATCGGCAATCAGCCAAAGTGAGTCGGAAAATATCGGCAAAAATCCAATATTGTGCATCCATAACTTGCAGATTAAAGTCTAATTGTGGACGTTTCCTCTCCCTTGTGATCTCCGGGTAGGACGGCGACAGCAGCAGGTTGATGGCGGTTCGTAAACAGCGCGCAACAGAGAAATCCTGACATTAGAAGTGACTTGCGACACCCGTCTCCGAAGCAGAAACGGGTGATAATACCGTCAGAGCTTCCAGAGGCTGACATACTTGACTAATGCGGCTCCGTCCATTAGCGGCGAGGAGACGTGGCTGTGCATCCGCGGCCTGGAGAACAAACAAACGTCCAGCCGAGGCGCTCGGCGAGCCGGAGCCAGCCTGCTAAATAAAACATGCGCAGGGCTCCCTCCACAATAGGACTGAAGCGCAATCAAGTGGAGCGCTCCTCGCAGCGGCACAAACCCGCGGCTCTCGCACCACTGTGAAATTGGGGCTCTTCCGAATCTCGTCTTCCATATCTGATCTTCTTATGAGATCGCTCCATCCCTCGCAGCTCCTGCTTCCCACCCTTTGTTCTTTTTGTTTTTCTGCCCCTAACTTTCTTTCATCTCTTTTTGCTGGAAAAAAAAAAAACAAAAAAAAAAAAACACAAAACACGTCCTTGTCTTTTCCGCTGTGAAGTGTTGATTTCTTTTTTCTCGTCTTTGTTGCGTCTTTCCTTCAAACTCCTGCACAGCCTCCGCTCACTCATGCGACCTTCATTCATCCTTTCTTTCTACCTACTTTACCTTTGAAATCTTCCTCATGGTCTTCCTCTCATCTCTCCTTTTAATACTTTTTTTTTTCCCCACTCGTCAATCTTTCATTGCCGTTCAACTCGTAACTTGGCGGTGTTACTGCAGTCCCATGCCACTGATCCTGCATGTTGTGAAGGCCGGCAACTTTACGCCGTGCATATCAATGAGCGCATGCATAAAATAAAATAAAATTTCACGCATGTAGACGGACTTCAAAGCACATTGAGGTTCAAGGTTCATCTGCTTTTCATTATGAAACAACAAGATCGGAAATCGCAGGAGGGAGAAAAAAAACGTCTTTGTGCTTTGCTACGCTAACAACAGAACGCATTCCCTCCACTCTCTCCAACACACACACACACACTCACACACACACACACACAGTTGAGTTAATGACGCAGTGAGGCCATACATTGTTGATGTGTTGGCTAGGGAGCAGGCAGGCGTCTGGCTGAGTTAATTAACAAGTGCTAATCAAAAGCAATCTTCTTTCATTTTATTATTATTATTTTTTTTTTGAAATAGCTCATTTCTGGCGTTTCCCTCCTTCAGATAAGAGACGCCGTTGTGCATCGGCCCATGCATGTGTAGAGATCAGGCCTGCTCGCTAATATTACACGGAACAAACAGGTTTTCATTCGCACACGCGTGAGGCTGAAGGTGTGGAAATCAGGATTCTCTTCGCTCCGATGGCTGCAATCACGGAGCTCCTGTGCCGAGCACAAAAACACACAGTAGCCATTTCACGGCCGTCGACAGCTCTCCTAATACTCCTCCAATTATGACGTGGAAAGACGAGTGAAGCGAGAGAACTTAGTAAAGGATCTCACGTCGACGAAGAACACCACGTAATGTGGACAAATTGCAAAATGCGAGCCTGTGCCGAGTAGTTCCAAGATGCATTTATAGCGTTGACGTTTCAATTCTAAAAATCAACAATCGAATGCTCATTCTGTTTAAACACGGTATTTCTGCACAGATTATTTTACGAAATATATTCTGCTTCAATCCATATTTGTTGGCGTTCAAACTCAAGACTTTTCCAACGGGGGTCAAAAGACAGTTCGCTCTCCCGCTTGTCGCACACACTGAGGAGATACATCGATTAAAGAAAGTGGATTTAATTCAAAAAAAATAATAATTTAAAAAGACTTTCCAGACACCCTGTGGGAGCTCCCGCAGGTATAGTGGACGCCCCATTTACAGATGCAGAATCCTCTTCGCATGGGCCCAGGGTTCGAATCCGAACAGTGGCGAAAAGGCCAAAAAAAGAATCTTCCCACACAGTAAAAAGAACACACACACACACACACACACACACACACACACACACACACACACAAACCTATTATTTTGAACCATCTGTTCGTTTGTGTGGATGCTCTACTTTCATGTGAAGAGTGCTTTTTGAGCTTTTTTTTTTTTTTTTTTTTCTCTCCCCCCGTTCTGTTCTTGGAAGTGTCCAGAATAGCTCCAATCACAGCAAACCACCGCCATCCGCCTCCAATCAGGATCAAAAGCACAGCCATCTTCCAGCCTGACATCACACAAAAGGTGAAAGGTGGTGGAAAGTATTTTCCTGCTGGCCCCCTGAGTGTCCCTTTTTTTTTTTTTTCACACCACACACCGGGTCAAATCGTGTCCCAACCCTCTGAATAGAAATCTGAAAGCAATTTCTCCTCCTGGAAATGTAACTGTCTAAAATGTCATGATTTCTACTTGATTACACTCTGTGACTGTAAGCGGAGTAACACAATGTCTTGTTAGTGCCAAACCATCAGCTGAATAACCGAGATATAAAATGGAAGTGTAAAATCAGACGTAGGCAGATGGTGAGGAATACTAATGGACAAACATTTCCTATTCACCAGCCATTCATAGTAGCAAGACGAGATGTCACATAACAGCATTAAAAGATGACTCATGCAGAACATTTGTAATGTAAGAAAACATCAACAGTGTTTTGTTTTTTTACACCCAAACTCAGATTGTTGACGATAACGTGGACACGGTCGGTGTTCCCTGCAGCTCTCTTTAGCATCTTTCAGCACATTTGTTTTGGTTTCAACGGCCCGCTGCTGTTTCGGTTCACCACACTCATCTCATCTCCAGCTGTTTTCTAGGTGACGCACTATTCACGACCTGCAAACAGCAGCCGGTTAGCGACTAGCTGCTGAACAAAGCGGAGGATTTAGCGGCTAAAGGGCAAAATATTCAATCAATCAGGGCTTTTAAAAAAAAAAACTGTACAAAAACGCTTCATAAAAAGGTGATAAAATGCCCCCAAGTGGTGGAAACAACTATTAATGCAGCTTTAAAGGGTGCAACATTTTACTGCACAAAGTAGTAATTGTATATTTACCTGTTATCCGAGACGTGCGGCTTTAAAAACAAATGTTCACGCGCTTGTTTGAACACAACCCAACATACTGACCCGACCCCCTTTATAAGCATGCACTGGGCTCACGTGTGTGTGTGTGTTCAGCAGCACACACTACGTCTATGGTCCCACAACACAAACAGCATTTTGAGAAAAAGGAAATTCAAACTAAATGCGCATCGCACGAACCAAAAACTACAGTCTGCCATTTTTGTAAACACACTTTGCTTTCTTCTTATGAAGCGGAAGTGACAGTATTGTTCCAAACTCACAGTTTGATTGATGTCTGTAGGAGCAGAAATCCTCAAATCTGGTAAGGACAGGATCTTTGCAGAATGCAAAATGCAAGAAAAGTTTAAGAATAGTACAGAACACATATTACATGTATAATATATAAATATATACATATGCAGCCTCGTCATAAATACGTTTCTAATCAAGTCCACGTAAGTCCCGAGTCTGGAGGAGGTCGGGGTGGACGGAGAGGTCAAACAAACCCTTTCCCACCGAGCAGAGCGCCATTTGTGCCCCGTGTGAAACCAAAAGTCAACGCTGACTTGTTTGAATTCACGCCGGAAACTTAAACATTGAGTCAAACTTATTTATTTTAGGCTGAACCAGCATCTTTTCTCAAAACAATGTCTCGAAGGTCACACAGAAAGATTAATTTCTCCTTCAGGGATCAACAGAGAATCACAAAATTAATTTGTTTCACGTTCCCCGACACACACACACACACACACACACACACACACTTCTAAACACTCTCACTGTAACGACCCAATTTATCTGCCAGGATCAATAACGTTCGCCTGACGCTCTTATGAGGACTCGGACGATTAAATGTGATTATGTCACACGGAGGTTATAATGACAGCTTCGGCCTGCAATCAAACTGCGCGTCCACGCCAGCCCTGATCAAATCAGCGGGGAGATTGTTTGGACAAGCGCTTAATCCAAGAGCCCGTCGCCGAGACCTGAACAAACACTTCACTGTGAAGCTTCCCCGCTTTATTTGACACGCGCCTAAAGAACCTCGAACATATGTTTCGAGCATATGTTCGGAAACTCCGTCCAAAACAAATATGTCCCATCTCAACGTCCTGCGTTTCACCCGAGGTACAGTACGCGTCTCGTATTATCTGCGAGCCTCCACGTCCTCCCTCCTTGTCTATTCTTCCCTTCTGCAATGACCCAGTTTCCCCACGGGGATTATTAAAGTTTAATTTTATCATCTGCTCCAATCTGAAGTGCTCAGTCTTTATTCGCCTTCACACCTCGCAGCGCTGCATGAACACTCGCCGAGGTTACAGAGCGCGGCTGCATGCGGGGAATTAGATGCGACGCCGCTCTCGCCGGGGGAGGGGCGGGCGATCAATATTCGGATTATGTGCAGTGGAATGATTTAATAAATATTTATAGGAAGTGTTAAAGGCTTAAGCATGATTTCTCATCATCGGAGTGAGAACAACAATTAGATTACAGTGTGCATGTGTCACTGTCAGTCAACGCACAGACGCAGCACATGTGTCACGGAGACATGTGGAGAATTACAAAACACACGCAGCATCCGGAGCCACGCAGCATCCGGAGCCGCGCAGCATCCGGAGCCGCGCAGCATCCGGAGCCGCTCAGCATCCGGAGCCGCGCAGCATCCGGAGCCGCGCAGCTCACGTCTCCAGCTCCGCCGGGAAAAGTCTCACTTAATTATTTAACCTGCGGGAAAAAGCTTTCTTCACTCAGAGCATATTTACTACCTTGATGGCTTCATTTTCTGCAGGGGGAACTCAGTAGTGTCAGAACTTTGAAAAATAAGCCATTTTGCTATGGTGGTTCAAACTTTTTTTTTTTTTTTTATATCATATTTATTATACAAAAATGTCTTTTCCGTGCTAACTGTGAATTGAGTTATTGCAGTTAACATAAGGAAATAATTTTAATAAATTTGCTTTTCTTCCCTAGCATTTGGGCAAAATCAGGAGTCCGTCGTTACAAATTTTAAAAAATAAAGGAAACTTAAACTTGTGCGTCCAAGAATCAACTTCAATATGATTGGACTTCTACAATAAAACATAATTATTTTTTAAACTCAAGAGGAAATAAACACTGAGGGTGGTGTTGTAATTGAATGTGGGTTTAATAAGTCTCCACCTTGAGCACAGCATGCCCAGCTCCATTCAACAAACAGGTAAGAGTTAGTACAGCAGCTTCAGGAGAGATTAACGTTTACATCCTGGCACGGTGAAGTGAAGTTCCATTTAAAAAAATTCACATTTATCTTCGCTGCGTGCATTAAGAAGATCGATCTCCTGCAAAATCTTTGACCTGATTTGTCTTGTTTGCCTTCCGTCAGTGCATCTTTAAAGGTTGCACACTGAAGAGGAGAGACATGTGTGAGCAGGTGCCTGCTAACATGTGAGTTTTGAGCAGGCGGGGAAGAGAAAATCTAATTATTCCTGTGATCAAAGCAATTATTAGAAGAAAAAGAGACTCTGACCTAAAAACGTCTCAGCTGGAAAGCATCACAGCTCAATCTGCTGCAACCTATTACGAGAGTAATCGAGCATTCGCAGAGATATCGGCCGCATACTCGTGCGTGACCACAGTTACAGCGGCGACCGCGCGCGAAACGCGAGCGTGAACCGGTTTACCTAGAAACCGAGGCACACCGTGTCCGTGCGTTTACTTACAGAGTGCACGAAACCTCCAGGTGTAGGTGACACTGGTCTACACGTGCAGCTCTGCAGTATAAGTCAGCGTTCACATCTACAGCGGATGATTTGTTATTCATACAGAAAGTACACTCCATGCATATTAAAGTCTGTGATCCTCACTGTGCGGTATTGATTTACACGTCGAAAAATAGTGCTGCAGTGTGAAACCACAGATGCAGTTTCAAGCCTCGGGAGTGTTAAAGTTGGATTGATGCATCGGGTCTTTATTCGGTCAAACCTGCAGTTAAAAGGCAGATTTTCTTCGCAGATTTTCATTTAAAAAAACCTCAGGAGTCGTCTTAATTTCCCATCGAGCTGGCGAGGAGGGAGGGAACATATCACTTTTAGGATCGTTTCAATCCAGCGTCATTGACAATTATTGTTGGGAGTGTAAAATAAAAGAAACGGGGACTTTTGTTGTCTGTGTGTGCGTGTAAAAACAAAAACTAAACAGAAAAGGCAAACTCGTCTTTTGGCAATTTTAAGCGTGTTTTCCCCGCATTAAAAAAAGTAAAATAAAAACCTACATATAAGCGCTTATTTCGGTGGAATAACGGTATGTGCAAGGCAATCCAAATGCCTTAAATTATTCAACTGATGCGGCTTCATTAGAACAGAGACGACGCTCGTTAGTTTGAAGAGTCTGTTATTTCCCACGTCCACACACGTGATCAATAATGAAAATAACTGTTTGTTGCAGCCATACACTGCTCCGACATAAATAAATAAGTTAACAAATGCCTCTGTCCCGAGAAGAAAATGACTATAATGCTGAAATGATCCGTGCTTTTGGTAGTTTTAATGTAGCAGTGAGTTTCTTTTAAATGTGATGACGTCTAATCTGGAGGTAAAACTCACATCAGCACAAAGTAGAGCTGCAACAATAACCAATTATGATAAACGATTAATCATTAAAGACATTTTTCATGCAAAATTGCCAGAAAATTCAGTTTTCAGCTTCATAAATATGGAGATTTCCTGCTTTTCTGTTTTATATATCATATTAAAAGGAATATCTTTTGGAACTGACATTTAAAAGACATCACCTTGGGCAATTTTTTTGTATTTTCTGACACTTTATAGACCAAAGCATTAATCAGTTACGGCAGAAAATAATTTGTAGTCTTGTTTTATTTAATTTTTATCACTAGGATCCTGTTGCGTCTCTGAGGTGCAAAAAAATCAAGTTACAAAGTAGACAATTCACACAGTGTAAGTGACAAACAAATAATAACGGTCTCAAAAACAACTATTCTGAGTTTCTATTTATAAAATAAATACCTGTTTCATCTACGGATTAAAACTTCCAGTATTTCCACATTTCTGTTTATTATTATCGCTGTGAATGTGGATTTTTTTTTCACAATAAAAGCCTACCAATAACAGATGGTCCTAAAGACTTTTAATGTGAAAAATCATCTGGAAGTTAGCTTCAAATCGATCGGGAAACAGGAAAAAGTGAAAGTACCGGAAAGAATGAATGAAAACAGTATTTCTGTTACAGAGAAACAAAGCAGCAGAGTGAACAAGGAGGAAGTTCCACAGGAAATTAGGAGTAAAAGTCTAATTACAGACGAATAAAAGCAATTAAAGAATTTTTATGCATCTTATTTGAACTCCTATTATCAAATTGTTCTCTGGTGTAACTGACCAGTTTTTTTTTAACTTTATGTGAAGCACCTTGAGATTTTCGCTGTATTTTAAAATGTGCTATATAAAATTAAATTCATTATTATTATTATTATTATTATTATAAAAATTATCATTTAGGCTTAACTGCATTGGATGACAACTACAGTCTGACGCTCGTCGCCCTGCGACAGCAGAGCAGCCAGTGTCCTGACCATCTAAAGCTACGCCATCATCAGCGGCCTCCCAGAATCTCCCAGAATGCCGTTCTTCTTTTCTTGTGGGTGATCAGCAGCTGCGTCTCTCTCTCTCTCGAAGTCTTCCTCTCCCACCATGCGGCGCAGCGGCTTCACTAATTGACTGCCATTTCAGAAAGTCAATCTAATTGCTTTTTGGTTATTGTGTTAATAGTGTCTGTGCTGTTAAAGGGCACCTGCACTGCTAACATCCAACTTAATGACACAGACCATTTGTTCTGCTGTTTGTAGCCGCCCACTGAGCAAACCACCATTTAGCGATGACGACTAATGAGAAAAGGTTAAAGGGGTCAAATTAACAACCTGCATTAGATAACGCCTCTGAAGAAAAACATCTAAACCACGAGTAGACGGGAAGTACGGCAAGCACAGAGAAATTTTAAATTTGGGTTTACGGACAAATCGGATAAATATGGGTGGGGAAGGTTAATGGGGGCCAAAATCACCTCTCAAAAAGTAATGTCAAGGTGCCCTTAGTGCCAGAGAATGAAAGCATCATGCAGTAAAAGCTGTGAGTGTACAGAAAAGAAAAAAAAAAAAGAGCCGTCTGTGCTCAGCCTGCCTTCCCTTAATAAAGGTTAAAATGCTTGTAAGATGGAAAAGGAGCGAAGAGTTCGGATTGTGGTCAGAGCAGTCGCTTTGCTCTCACAATAACAGCGTGTACGAGTCTCCGGCGAAGAAATACAGCGAAAGCAAACACTGTGCAGATGGAAGGAAATGTTACATGAAATGCAATGTGAAAGCATACATCACCACGGCAGAATAAAATGCAACTACGCAGCCCGAAAACAGCGAGCCCTGACATTTACAGGTGTATAACGGCTGAGTTCCTCGCGTGCTTATAAAAGGCAGCGCGAAGCCAAAAGTAATAAATGAGCATGTCTAGCCATCCAGTCTGCCATGGATCGCTGCCCCAGCATCGAGGTAACAGCATCCACTGTGATTCAACCACTGCCAGTCTGACAGAATACAATCAAACTACATTTACCGAATCCAGGAAATGTTGGTGGAGAAATAATGATAATAATAACGTGGCCGAGGCCGACACGACTGGCAGACTGTGTTACATTTACACTGGGACGAACAAACGGCGTCACCGCGGAGGTGACTAACACCCTCGTGTGGAATTCATTGACACGGAGATCAAATTAGCGCATCTATGAATATTTGACGATTAATCACTTAAGCCATTTATGGAGTAACAAGAGTAAGTCTGCAGCCAGGCTGGCACGCCGGGAACATGAATTTAGGCACAAGTGGGGCTTTGAGCTACATGCTAACAGAAGCATGCTAACACGGCTAAGCAGGTGTGATGTTACCATGCTCGTAGCGTGTTAGCATGCTACCACTATTAGCACTTCACATAAAGTAGAGCTGAGGCTGAATATGATGTTTGTTTTATTGTTGTTTGCACGTAATAAGACATTTTACAAAACTATTGTTTTTACTTTCCCTCCCTATAATGCAAAAGAATGGTTTGGTCCGTCTCCTCCCGCCAAACTTTCAAAATGGTCGTTGAAAGTCATGCGCTCCAGCAGTGACGTCACAGTGTACAGTGCACTTCTGCATCAGTGCAGCATTGTGCAAACCTAAATCCCAGATTATCAGCAAAAACAATATTTAAGTTGCTCTTTAATGGAACGTATGATTTAGTTTTGCTGAGAGAGGCTATTTATTTTTCTTTGATTCTGGACCATCTGCCATTCTGAGCAACTCAGACTTTTATTTCCATTTGCACCAAACAAATTCTTGCTTTTTCATGACATGACATGAAAACGTAGAAAAACTCTGTCGAGGCTGAAAGAGGCTGTTTATCTTCTCAGTCATTGTCTCGTTGAGGAGTTGTTTTAATGTCTCATTATTAATATGTTTTAATGTCTGTTGACGCGTGCGCCCTGCGTGACACACTTAATGATGATTTGTCCCTCGGAGTGTTTATTAAAACGAGAGGAACGCATCTTATAGGTGTTTCAGATGAGCTGAGATACCGAGCGTTTGAGATGCTGCCCCGCGCTCTGGTTTTGTACGCCCAGGGGGTTGTGGGGGGGGGTCGGGGAGAATGAGCATTAAGAATTGATGTTCCCATCTGGAGGGGGGAGGGAGGGGAGAGGGGAGAGAGGAGCGTTTCTCTTCCCCGAAGAGTTGATAAGAACAATAATTTCATTTAGTTTGAAATGAAATGTGTTCCGTCCCTAACACTGAATTTAAAAAAAGAAGAAGAAGACGGGTGGGAGAGAGAGAGCGGCGACAGTGCTGCTGCAGCCTATTAGCAAGTGTAATCCAGACATTTCCTATTTCAGAGCTGAGGGGAAGCCAGAGGGAGCGATACGACAGACCGACGGCGAGAGGCGATGAGGAATAAGGGGACAGGAAGTGGAGATAGAGAGACGGACAGAGGGCGTTATCAGGATCAGCCAGGAGGTCTTTGATTGCGACGCTATCACTGAGCTATTATGAGTGTAACGTGTCATGAAACCGTCACACACACACACATACAGACGCACACACACATTGATAAGGGGAAAAATCAGCACAATTGAACACATCCACACTTAGAAAATAATCCCACGCACACAGACGCACGTGCTGTATCTGATCAGGGCTGCTGGAAATTATCATATGGAAAGGTTGCCAGACGCAAGACTCGTGTGCTGAAACAGGAGAAATCGCAGCCGAGGAGAAGCAGGAAAGAGACGGCAGTTTATTTAGTCGTTCTTTATGTTTCCCCACATTGAAAAAGTTACGTTTACATTAACTGCATTCATATGACTTTTCAAAAAAACAGGAGAAACTTTGAGATCACCGTATTAAAAAACAAATAAAAATGTATAATGCAGCTCTGCCATAGAAGAAGAAAGAGTCAGAAGTATTGAGCGTCACAGAAACATCACTGTAAGTAAGATAGTTTCACAAAAATATATATAATATATACTAAAAACTAAAAAGCCGTGTTTCCGTGGTAACAAGCAGGCGCACCTGTTGCCCAAGTGGCCCCCAAATGACTAGAAAAGAGGAAAACGTGGCTCATAATTTGGCTCATAATTTGTGGTTGAGAGACGCCGCAGACACCTGAAGCACAGCAGTGAGGATCATTTCCTGCTCGTGGGATTGTTTTCCAAAATCAGTATCTTTAATTTTTTTTTTTTACATTGAATTTTCACTAATAAATGTGTAACTGTTACATTTTTTCCAGACCGCAAACATTTTCCGCTGGAGTGAAACAGCTGAGCAGATTGAAACGGTCAGCCATGTTTTTTTTTTTGTTAAAAAGCCTTAATTTACCCAGAATGCATTGCAAATGAGTCCTACGTGTAACGGAAGAATACATACGTCTATCTGAAGTCTGACTCTCAGTACAAATCTAAGACCTGGTCAAAGCCTCTTTGTGAAACTGGTCAACATTTACCCGCTTTACATGCGAATGTCTCGCAAAATTTCACCAAATTTCAAGTAAATCGGCAAAAGAAATTGCATATGAAGTCTTGTTTTCATCCACGATTATTAAGAGATAAGAAGTCGCCAAGCTGTAAAAACTTTCTACCGTTGCAGAAGAAGACGCACAACAAGAAGACGCAATCAAAAGAGCGGCAGTTGATCCTAAAAACGGTGAAAACTCGATGTAATTATGACATTTCTGTTTGTTTGATGTATTAATGTGAGGAAGATTACATCAGATCTGTGCGGAGCGATGACGAGACGATGAAGAGACGATGAAGAGGTGTTTCAATCTGCCGGGTTGTTTTAAAAAGTCACAAATTCATCCAAAAAAAATACAGTCAAGTAAAAACTTTTCTGCGATATTTCCACATTTCTTCGCGTTTTCTTGCGTTTCCAGCAGCGCCTTCAAAGCACCGAGTGTCTCTTTTCCCCGCTTTGAGAATGACACAGACCGCCGGCTCCATACGAGCCTCGGGAACAAAAGGCTTAATTGAGGGATCCAAGTCAGGGCACAAAGGAGGCGCCGGCAGATTCACGGCAGACGGAGTGAGAGCGAGTGTCGATGGCGGTCATTAACGTACAACCCCTCCGCCGCCGTGACCTTATCAACAGGCTTGGATCACTTCCTCCCACGTCTCGACATCAGAGCGGCTGAACGTCCCCCCCCCCTTCTCAACGAGCATCATTAGGTAAAGCTTTTGTCAAATCAATGATCTGGTCTGGTGTTTTCGCCGGCTCGAGGTCAGGGCCACGGCGGAGCGGAGCAAGATGTCTTCCCAAGCTACTTAATAGTGTACATCTCATTTGCTTGCAGGCCATTACTGTAAATCTGCATTACGGAGGCCTGTCGGAGGCCGACCGCCTCTCCCCACACCATCACAGGCCAGCACACACACATGCTGGAGACCCATGGACACACTGCCATCTATGGGTAAAAGATGTAGACCAGGGGAGGCACTAATGGAAAGTCACACCACCTTTCACTCTCTAAACACCACCACTGCCCATACTGCACCTTCAGTACACTGAGGGTCACACTGGAACTAAGCATTAAGTCTGCGTGTGTGTGTGTGTGTGTGTGTGTGTGTGTGTGTGCAGCGCAGTAGATATTATCGACACTACACAGAGATAAGAGTTTGTTTTGTTTTTGGGTTTTTTTTTTTAGCTGCTAGAAGAGAGAGAAAAAAAACTAAATGTGGATTAAAGATTCTGTGCTTTTCTTTTCTGTTGAGGACTTTTCTCCTTATTCTGTTCTGCTGCTGCAAAGAAAACAATTAAAAAAATATATATATAAAATCTGCTGCGACAGCGTGCCATTAACGTCGAAAATCTCCGGCTAAATCACAAAACTAAAAAAAAAGGAATAATCCGTCCAATAATCCCAGACCAAGATAAAAGTCGAGGCGTTCTTAAACAACTCGCTGACGAGACATTTCATGGAGACATTTCCTGTCACGACTGCTGATTCTGGAGCCGCCAGAGATCTGATGGTCAATAGTTAGTCTACGGTTAAAGTCATCACACAGTATATGTCTTGGCTCAATGCTGCAGAACCAGAGATGTTGCATGTTGTGTTTTTCCCGTTCGGTTTGTCTTTTTGTCAGCAGGATTAGGGGAAAAACTACTCGCCCGATTTTAACGAAACTTGGCGGAGGGAAGAACCCACGACACAAGTCATGTTTCACTCACGGAAAATGCTCTGCGCTCTCCGAGTTCTCTTTGAGCAACATTAAAATGTCATGCTGCCACAGAATTTAATAAAGCATCAAACCGGTTTTGGAGTTTCTTTGACTGGAAGAGCAACAGCTTCTTCACAGAGACGCTATTTTACAACCACTTACACGTCATATACGACACGTATCCGCACTTGTTTGTTCGTCAGCTTCATGCAATATATACCAAATTGTGGTATATATATATATATATATATATATATTGATATCGGGACAACAAGCCCTGAAGTTACTCACTGCCATTCGAGTGGATGTTTAACGTCTCGACTACAAAAGTTCAACAACTTCCAACTTCGTGAGCCGACACTACTGGCTGCATACGTTATTTAATCAATACGAGAGCCAATTACGCTCGGAGATGAGGGTGCTATTACACGCTGAAGTTCAGACGTGGCTAATCACTGGAGGTGACAGCAAGTTTCAATCAGCACCACCTGCTCGTCACTCATTGCTCTTGAAAAAGAAAAACACAACTGTGCAGAGTTAAGATTTTGTTTTTGTAAACTTCACCTCAAGAGGCCCGGCTCGTTCGTTACCACAGACTGTAGCTAATAAGCTCCGACACCAAAAACGTGTCAGAGTTTATCAGGTGGCTCTTAATCATGCCGACTTATCCGCAGACACCCACGCGCTCTCTCCGTCGAGCCTCATCAGCAGAGCGCTCCTGCAGAAAACAGGAGGAAGTAATAAAAGTGACCCCGGCTGCTGTGCCGGCGCGAGGGATCTGCATTAGGCTCATCATGTCCACCAACACTAAACAGATCAGCTGTCTGGTCCCTGGCATATGCAAAACACACACATTCATTAAGCAGCAATCTTCCAGGAAGTAGTCTGCAACTTCTCTGATGTCCCCCCCACACACACACACACCCTCCCTCCTCCTCCTCCACCCAAAACATCAGGACACTTCTTTCCATATTCATATTTACACAACGAGGAAGAGAGAAAGAACAGCACTTCAGAAGCTTTTCACACATGCAGAGGATGAAAGGGAGGCGGCGTGCAGCAAAGACACTCTAAAGTGTACTTTTGTGTTTCGTTTTTTTTCTCTTCGCCGGCTCCAAACACGCGGTGATATCAGCTGCCACAGCCGCTTTCTACGAGTGGTCAAAGGTCTGCGGAGACGATCAAATATACATACAGCTTCTTACTTATACCTGCACATCCACTCTGCTTTAGCGGGGATTATTAATGCAACAAGACAGGTAGCGAGGAAGAGAAGAAACGCCAGAGAGTGAAGATGAGAGACGGCAGAGGAGGAAACGGGAGGAACAAAACGTGAAGGAAATGAGCGAGTGAAGAAAGAGACTGCATGAGGCTCGGTGCCAGTGTTAAATATTTCAATCACAGATCGAGTTGCTATGAAAAAAGCTTTTGATCCAGACTCCAAAGGACTTTTACAAAACAAGTATTTTTATTTTTATTTTTTTTTTTGCGCTGGCTGTAGCACAGTGGGATTCACCGCGGGACAAAGTCCAAAAAATGCTCTGGGGGGAAAAAAAAAAAAAAACTTTTCTCACAAAGTGGATTCCCTCCAAGTGAGTTATCTTCATTACGTTGTAGGAAGATGGGTTTTTTTTCTTCTTTCAGCAGTTTTGTTCTCATTCCAAGATAAGATGGGTTTTTGCATGTATATGAAGTGCTGGGAAAATGCTAATTTTTGAGGGCTCAATTTAATCAGCGCGGCAGAGTTTTTTATTTTAAGAGCAGACGGGCAGGGGGCATGTAGAGGATAGCGCCATAATGAAGATTTGGGGTTTTGAATTCGGCCGATATTTCACATTAATGAACCCAAAGTGTCCACATCTGATGTAGTATTAAATTGGGAAAAATGACATTAGGGGAACTAAAACAAGCTAGAGGAAGTAAAACTTTTTCCCAGAACTTGACGCGTTTGTAGAGAGGACCTTCGCCAGCAAATACCCGCTAACGAGCACCTAAAGGAATAGTCATGGGAGATGTTTAATTGTCTTCCTGATTAGAGTAAGACGAGAAGATAGAGCTCTCATATCTATACGCTAAATCGCTAAATTTGAAGCTAGTGCTAGCATCTCGTTGGATTAGTTTAACAGAGATGAGAGACGGGGAACAGCGGGGATGATCTAAAGCTCGTTAACTTCCTTCATATCCTCATACAAGTTATCTTTCGTGCGTTCTCCTACGAGAGTGCATCAACTGCAGTGCAGAACCAGAACTACTTGGTTTGGTTTGGGAAAAGATGGTGGTTTGTTCATCAGTCGTCGCTGACATTCGCTTGCACAGCGAACACGCGGCCTCCGTCCCGTGTTTGTTTGACCCAATCCGTCCACCCAAACACTGCACGTCCCGGCTCACGATGACGTGGGTTATATACGAATTATAGTGCATAACAGCCAAGAGAAAGTTGCAGCACGTAACTCCTAAACCTTCACACATCTTCGTCGGGATCACACAAACAAGATATAACATGCTACTTATTGATCTTCCCGAGGCAGATTATTATTATTATTCAGCTTCATATCGAATGTGCGGATATGATCCAACTCTCAGCAAGAAAGCAGCTGTGTGTATTTCCCAAAACCTTCCCTATTGAATCTGGCAGCATTTGAAAATAATGGCGACATCATCAGGGATCACGAGGCTGCAACACAGTTGACAATTTTTTACTTTTTAAGAGTGTAAAGATGTTATTTAAATATCTTTTCTTATTTTCAGGCTGTGGATTTTTCAAATCAATCTCTTATCCATATCTGTAAGGCAATTATAAAGCTGAAAAAGGGGATTGTTTGCATTTGTATGCATGTAAATGTTAACACAGATGATGTAAGATGAGAGCAAGATGTGAAAGCCGAAATTGGAATTACATTTTCAATACTAGAACCCGACACTATACGGACTTTATTGTCATGCTAAAAACAAACTGCGGATCAAGTTAATCTCAAAAACCCAAAATCTCTAAACCCGTTGATCTAAACTAATATCATAATCAGACGTGAGCCAAAAACAAAAATTGTATTTATCTAAATCACATTCGCAGAACACGCCATGATGCAGATCCACGATTACAGCGGCTCAGATGAATCATGAATCAGTGCTGGCTCCTGAAAACAAAGCGTTGGCCGTTCACTTTAAGAGTCGACAGAAAATCTACCGTTTACGATTCCACTTCACCTTGTTTTTAAGCCTTTTCTGCTGCAGGTGAGCAGAGAACCTGATCCTCAACACACTTGAAGATCAGAATATAAACGTACGATAAATTAGATGTAAATGCCTCATCTCCAACGTGTGCTGCTGCATAATATGCTGCTCTGCAGACCCACCATGTCATGCTCTTCATCAGTATTCTGGGTCTGATGTGGTACAGCTGGTGGGATGGACAGGAAAAGCTTGAGTCCCGTCCCGGAGGCGGGAACAGAATATGAGAAGAAGTGCAGCCGAGGTCACGAGCGAGCTCTCGTTATCCTCGGCACAGGTATCTGACCGACACAAAAAGAGGCTTCTGGAAGCGGCTAGAATAAGCAGCTCTGCAGCGTCGCTCTGCAGCGTCGCTCTTCATCCTTCTACACACTCCCGTCTACCGTAGTCGAGAACAGCGACGCGCCAATAATACTTTGATGTTATTCAATATTTTAATTCTCCGCACTTCTGATTCTTTCACCGAGCGTGTGTTGCAATCTGAATTCAATTACGGGATCAAACTGGGTTTAAGTTTATACGTTGAGAAGATTATTGAATAGCTTCACAAAGAGCTCCAGGATTACTGACACTGAATAATATAATAATAATAATAAAGTCATTTAAACTCGTCAACAAAAACTGCCTCATTATTCTTGTTTAGGTAGTGACACTGAATTTTATTATTTTATTTTATTTTATGTAGGATGCAACTTTTCCGCATCCCGAAAGTGTCCAACAATGTTCAAACCCGGATGTATTTGTAATTTAATTTTTAAAAAAAAGGTAACTGCATTTAATTTGGTCGCATATATCAATACTTGCTTAGAAAAAGCATCAAAATTAAAGTATTTCAACTAAAAAACATGACGTCATCGTGGCACAAGCCTTTAATAGACATGTCAAAAAGGGAGCATTGGAAATAAATGAATTGTTTATGATTTCTAATGCCGAGGGATCACATATGACCCACATTGCAGCTTTAAATACAAAAGCTGGTCAATTTTCAGACGTTTTTAAACCTTTTTTTTGACGTCTTTAGTTCAGCCTCCATCAAAGTCCGGTTACACTGATGAGCTCTAATCTTTCAGGGGATATTAAACTTTCATGAATACTATTATATTGTTTTTTTTCGGGTGAACTACTCCTTTAAGTCGTCGGTCCTCTGGAAAGTGGGAGCTAGTTAGCCTAGCTAACGTTTCAACAGCTGCTGAGTTATCGGCAGCTCCTGCGCACTCTTACCGTTACTTTCTTACCAAAACAAGGGTTTATATACTGATTTCATAGCAAAAAAAAACTTATTTTAATGTCAGTTTGACCCCCCCCCCCCCACCTGCACCTCTCCCCCCCACCTGCACCTCTCCCCCCCACCTGCACCTCTCCCCCTCACCTGCAGGTCTCTGAATGAGCAGAGAACGCTGCTCCCCGACACATAAAGTGCAGGATTAAGTTGTTTATAGAGCTGGGCTGTTATCACATAGCGCATTAACAAGCTAAACACTCAGACATTAGTCAAACACACACACAGAGAAATGAAGTGTGTGTGTGTGTGTGTGGGGGTCTTAGAGGGAGCGGTGATTCAGTGCGAGGGGGGGGGTGAAATGCGCTATGAGGCAGCGATAAAGAGATAGAGATTTGCTGGTGGCACTTATTCAGCAGAGAGTTGCGGCGGCTTCTCAAAGGCTCCATGGGGTTCGAAATGAAAAGGCTCCAAACGAGCGTGGAAAGTTATCTGTGTAAGACTCTAAATATTCATATTCAAATCCCAGCAGTGCTCCGAAAAAGAAAAAGAAAACTCATAATCAAGCCGAGACATATCACTCAAAACAGATTACTCCCACATATTTGGAGACTACAAGAAGAATGATGCTTTTGTGTTGTGCAGCATCCTTGGGTTCCTTGAAAAGCACTCCAAACTACATTTATTACTGTTATTATTACTATTATTAGTATTATTATTAGTATTACAGGGATGCCGGAGAGCAGAATAAATTGGAATGTCTTTCTATGTGGCTCTTATTCTCTGCTATTTTCTTGTCACTTACTGGGCTCTACGTGCTACATGAAGCTGCTGTGATTGCAGTAATTTGTCACGGCATTGTGCGTTTGACCTTTGCGGCCCTTGTGCCGTCTGCTTGTAATCTCACTGATCAAAGAACAGAGGCTCATCAGTCCGTGCCCGCTGACGACAGCTCTGGATGAGACCGGGAGGATTATTAAGGTATTACTTTTCAAACTCGCGCAAATCAGTTCTAATCATGATTTTACGTCACCGTGCGATCTGAGGACGGGGAGCTGCTCACGGAAATACCTCGACAACTATTGGACGGATTGCCACGATGGTGCAGAGATTCGTGGTTCGGAGAGGATGAATCCTTTGGGTCGTCTGCTTTCTCCTATAGCAACACAGCGACGTTGGCATTTGTGATTACGGAGGGAAAAGTCTCAACAACTATTGGCTGGATTGCCATGAAATCGACAGACAAAATGGCAGCCCCGCAATCCTCTCTGCAGACTGCTCTGTTCAGAGAGTAGTTTTACCTGAAGAGGTACCATCTGCAGAGACTACTCTACACTGCAGACGGTCTCTTGTTAAAGTGGCTCTTACCTGTATTACCTGCAGCACATTAGATCATAGCACAGGCCATGTATTTAATAAGTGAGGCAACCGGACGTGTCACGATCTGTCACAATAAATGATTGATCGCATTGCACATTCGCTTTGTGGCAATTAGTGAGAGCAGCACATTCGGGATGTGAGGAAGAACAAAATACCTGAAGAAGAGAGTGTGCAGATGTTTAGCCGGCATCACAAATTGTGGAAAACATTTGTGTGAAAACATTTAACATAAGAGGGATCCGACTGATGTCAGCCGAAAATTACCTCCCACATTCAAACTCATTTATTCAAACCCTACTTCTGAAAAAATTGGCAACATCTGCTGCGGTTCATTTATTGTTCATTTTAAATTCACCAGAGGATCTCCGCTTTTTCTGATGCTGTTATTTCAATTTCAAAACACATGGAGACTTTTAAGTTCAAGCAACAAAACGTCATGCGGCTGCATCTTCTAGACACAAAGAAGAAGATAAGAAATGAACAGAACTTTCCTGTAAACACATTATAGGGATAGTTGGATTGTTTGAACCGGGGTTGTAGGAGGAACTTATCCACAGTCAGTGTGTTACCTACAGTAGTGAGGGCAGCGGGCAGCAGCAAAACGTAGTTTAGCCATAAAAAATATATATATTTCAGGTAATTATGCTATATTTTATATCGTTTCACCACTTTCCCTTGCTGCCAGACTCCATTGACAAAAACAGCAATTTTACCTCACAGAACACGCGTGTTGCTGGTCGACCGCTGCCTCCATCTTAGTTAGTTTGTGTTATTGTGTGACTTTGGTGAATCCGAACTAAACCTTTAAAACACCAAAGTCACAGAACAACACAAACAAACCAAGCGATTGTAGACCAGCAAGTTCACTGTTCTGTGAGGTGAAATTGCTGGTTTTGTCAAAGGAGTCTGGTGGCGTTGAAGAGAGCATACATGGATAAATAGCGGCTTCAGTTCCCCGTTGACAAGGCTCCTAACTACTGTCGGTAACACACTGACTGTGGATAAGTACCTCACACAACCCCACTTCACACAATCCCGACTACCCCTTTAAGAGCTCGTGTCCGACCACGATGTTTACAAGCTGGAGAGGACGACACCAACAGGGGAAAGGACGACGGAGACAGATGCTCCCACACTTTCATTATCAGCTCCGTGTGTGGGACGGTGCCTCGGCTGGCTCTCGCAGAGCACCTCTGATTAATATCCCCCTCGGTCCAACCGAGCCAATGACATCATTGCTCCTAAAGTATCCTTGTAAGCCTCGGTCTCCTACCCAGAATGCATCGCAACAACTGTGAGAGGAGGGAGGTGTTGAAATCGGTGGGACTGCCCGCAGTTATCCGACATACATCTGCTGTTGTAATTAAAAACCGCACAAGTGTCACTCTTCTGTGATTCAAAGCACACTTAACCTCAAACTCTCCTTCCGTACTAAGTGACACACACACCCGACTGTCGCGCCACATCACCGCTCCGCCGCAGCACAAACGCGTATCAAAGTAAAACAGCAGCCGGCGGGACGAGCGGGCCGCCACGTCGCCGTTTAGCCCTCACTCCGGCCACGGCAGGATGCTGGAGTGAGTCTGCGGCGCCGTGTTATCATCAGCGCAGGCAGTCATGCAGTAAATGACTGGCAAGCCTGGATCTCTGCTAATACAGCAGCAGTTCTTACACTGGCTGGGAGGCAGGCAGGCGAGCTGGGATCAGATGTAATCACTCTCAAGATAGAAGTGGGAGGCAGACGGGGGGGGGGGGGGGGGGGGGGGGGGGGGGGGGGGACAGAAGAGAAGTGCTTGTGGTTTAATCTCGTAAAACACCCATAGTCCCACACGCATGTAAACCTTGTGTGGTTGGAGGACGGACAGGGATGCAACTTGCAGAGACTTTGTCTACCAGGTACAGTGATGGCCCGGAGGCGAGTGTGTGTGTGTGTGTGTGTGTGTGTATGCAAAAACACCCCGAGGCAAGAGGAGGTGAATCTCCAGATGCATCACCTGGAGGCCCCCCCCCCCTCTCCCCCTCTCCCCCTCCCTCCCCCTCCTCTCTTTTCAGACACGTAGCCGCTCTTCTCTTTGCTTAATCCAGTCTGAGACAGACGCCTCACTCCATTACAAAGCTCCAGCAGGATTGAGTGAGCACAAATATTAGAGCAGTGCTCCTTAAATTGAGTTGCTCTCGATTTTTTTTTTTTTTTTTTTTTTGCACACAATGCCTCAGCTTGGCGGAAAGCTGGAAAATCCCCCGCTACCTCGATAAGCTCCTCGCTGATCCTTTTTGAAGATGATTTCATAGTTGAAACAAGTGAGCCGTCTTAGCTTTCACTTAGATGTACCTGTTTAGGCTATTTGTAGGGAACGTAGTTTACATTTACGGCTTTCAAAATGCCAAAATGTATTCAGGAAAAACAACTTGGACTTGGCAAAACTGAGACAAAGACAGACTCCGTGACAAATCTTTGAGGAAATGACACTTACAAGCAACAAGTACAGCTAAAGAAACCAAATGAAAATTCACATCTTTTATCTTTTTTTTATGACTGTTAATAGGGCGAAGCGGTAATTTGATAATATGATTTTGGTTTGATGAAATAAAAATGTCTCCGGAAAATAGAGCAACATCGACTGAGCCGACAGTTGGAGAAAGATCCGACGCCAGAGGCCATCTTTGAACAGCGAGAGACAACCAACCCGGGCTGTGGGAAAAAAAAACTAAAAAGAGTGCCATGGCTTCAAATAGGTTTGGAAACCACTGATTTAATCCAGAGAGTATAAATAAGCACTTGATTTTTATATGAAAAAGCATGTTTATTTATATCTTTAATTTGGGGATATGCAATGTTTGATATATCAAGTATTGTGACAAAAAGGCAGGAAGTCAAACGAGCCAAAAGACGCATCACGTGGGAATCTGCACGCCCTCTGCAGAGCGTTCCCTCCTCAGCCGCACTTCTTCCATATTTATCTCTGGGAGAGGCGGACGAGATGACACCCAGCAGGCTCCGGCGTTCAGCGGAATGATTAAAATGTTTATTAACACTGATCTGTCCAGGTGATGAAGTCTGTCACACCCCCCCCCGCTGCGCCCACATGGTCCACGCCTGTGAGATGCGACGCCGCAGAAGCACAAATCCTACGTGCAAGCGACAATCGGGCCGTGACCACCTGGCCCCACCTGGGACAAACAATATGTGATGCCAGGTAAATAAACAGTGTCTGCTGAATTAATTGTCCATATCTATATATATCTATATGCATCTACACACACACACACACACAAACAGACTGCCCGCTGCTGGATAAATGAAAGTCCCTCACACCTTTGAGCTGGTAAACATGGCCAATCTGTTGGACTAAGACCTGCGAGGCTAAACAATGCGAGCCGTTATGATCTGTGGCTGAACGTGTGGGCACGATTAAGCTCAATCCACACGGAGAATGACTCATCACGCGCTTTTACAGCCGGCCTACTGGGGCGCAGAAAAAAAAAAACTTCATAACATAAACCACTTACACACCAGTTACAGTTTCATACCCACCTACAGCCGCTAATGCACACCTTAATTTAGGACACACACACACACACACACAGACAGAGACACACACACACACACACACACACAGACAGAGACACACACACACAGACACACACACACTATGGGACTTGTCCACGAAATGACAATTAACACTGATACAGTATATGAACGTGCAGGCGTGTGCACATTTCTCCCTGACGGAACACATATCTACACACGTTGGTTTAATAACGACCCCCCCACCTCTCTCCCCCCTCTCCCCCCTCTCGCCACTGTGACCTGCTTTTCTCACACCAACCCCCCGAACACACTCAGCGTCACATTAGTTAACGAGTAATGAAAATCCACCTCCATAATAAACACATATACACAGCATATTGTTGTTTTAGCAGCGCCGCAGAACACTTAACTACACACATCCAAAGTTTTTATTAACATGCTAACACACCTTCACACTTCTATGCACATAAACAACACACACACACACACTCACACACACAGCTGACACTTCGCACCAGGATGCCTGACCTCCCCGAGGCCCTACAAGGGCAAAGCGGCGTGCACAAAGGGACAATAAACGCAGATCTATGCGTGTAATGAATAAGTTACACACTGCTATTAGGCCAGGCAGCGGTGACAAATGTCTCTCATTCACTCATTAGGCCACTGGCTGTCGGGAGGAAGCGGGAGAGGCCGAGGCGCAGCGAGCGAAGCTTATTGGGTTTTAAACGGCCATGTAATCCATTTCCTTATTGGAGATAAATAAGCTGCTGTCCGCGGTGGGTTTATTTATGGACGAATTAAACACGTACGCAGTGACAGGGAAAAGCAGAATTAATCAAAGCTGACGGCGTCTAATCCTGGTGGTAAAAATAATACAGGTGAGGAGGGGGGGGGGGCAAATAAGAGGGGTTGAGTTTGAATGTATTTACACACAAAGTATAAATCATAAAGGAAAACTGAAGTGCAGAAACTAGACACGACTTGCAGAAATTCACATCTTTGAAAGATGTTTTTAAAGTCCATCTCTAGAAACTGTTGATTATTATGACCAAACGTTTTACTTTACTTCTCATGCAGATTACTAATAGACATTTATCACATGAATATAAAGTGATGAAACAGAGAGAATGAGTTGTGTAGAACGGTGCATTTTTATAATATTTAACAGGCCTGAAAATAAACTGTAGGCCATCAATGCCGAATATAAAAATAAAACCTAAAATATAGAT
The DNA here is from genome assembly GCA_943593645.1 of Bovichtus variegatus. Lineage (NCBI taxonomy): Eukaryota > Metazoa > Chordata > Actinopteri > Perciformes > Bovichtidae > Bovichtus > Bovichtus variegatus. Next base: position 18,708,392 of record CALSCE010000091.1, read on the forward strand.
ATTTTTCCATATGTTGTAATGCATGTTAGGACTCAAAATGAACTCTTTTAGCAGACTTCTTGATTACTTTGAACAGCATTTGTACAGGAACGATTCTGTCACAAACATTTTAATCACTAAAAGCAGTTTCCACTGAGTTTTAAAGGCAAAAAATAACTAAAAATAAACGATTAGTGTGGTTTAACCAGCTTTTCCTCAATTGTCTTTTTATATCTTAAGGTCACTCTCTCCCATTTTTGCTGTTTCGACAAAAAAAGAGCAATAATGCAAAAGGAATAATGGACTGACTGAGGAAATAGAGGAATCACAAGCTCTGGAAAAGAAAATGGAAGAGAGGGAATCCAGCTCTCCAGACTAACTGCCCTCTGACCCGTCATCGACCTCCCTCGAGTGTCTCCGGTGGGCCCAGTCAGCACTTAACAGGTTAATAACTCCTGATCCCTATCCCGCCACTGGCAGGCCCATTTCAGCTGACCACGTGGAGCCGTCTCAGAGGGAGGAGGTGGAGCCGCTTCACCCAGGTATGGAGCCTCCCACCCGGGGGAATCAGTCCCCCGGGTGGAGCAGTCAGTCAAGCAGCAGCACGGCCACTAAACGTCCCGCTAGGAGAGTGAAACGCCTTGAAACATTCATGTCACGAGAGACAAAGTGGAGGCTGCCACTGAGGAGGAGGCCGCGCAGCTTCTGTGGGAAAGAAATCGTGTGTTTCTTATCCAGTCGATGTCCTGGTTTCTAACCCCGACACACGCTCCTCAACCCCGACCGCCTCTCACACTTAAGTGCACGGACTGAGAACCCCTCCTTTTCATTACCTGTACATCCAGAGCCTGAGAGGAGGGCACCCCCCCATTATCTTCACTGACATGACTGACATCCCCTTGCACTCTGGGAAATTGCGAATGGCACTTTTCATCTAACATCTTCCAGACAAAATGACAAAAAATAGAAATCAACACATGAATCCACAATAAAGAAAAACGATAGCTGCAGCGCCAACAACTTTGTGTAGCAAGATTTTGACTGCTTGTTGTTTCTGTTCGTCTATTTGCGAGGTTACTTTTGGATGATTTTTTTTTTCCTTCGCCGCTGCAAGGGTCTCAGGTGTCATTTCCCCATTTTTTTTTTTTTAATGGGTTGCCTCTGACAAACGAAGCTCAAGTAAAGTAGATCATTACATTCAGGTCTGTGTGACTCTCCTCATATTGGCGCGCTGTGTTTTTTTAAATGAATCCCAGCAGGTCAGACAAACAATGAAATAAAGCGTTTTGTTGCCGGGTGTCACATGACCAGGGCTCTAAAAAGCAAAGTGCACTTTCACTGTCACGGTCGGTTTGCATTTGAAACGCATCGATAGACACTGACCTCCTATAACATCTGCACAAGTATAACAAATACTGTGTGCAGAAGGCTTCAAAAACGTGTTCAGACTTATTACATTTGCGCAAACCTTCAAGGATCTGCGTGAAACTGGGTCAGAGTGGGCGTGATGATTCCACATGTGCCGCTCGGTGTCTCTCCCTGGAGATTTCTCTTCATCCGACTCCACTTTACAGTAAACACGACACGTTACACTACAAGTCCTCTGGGGTTCAGCTAATGGCTCCTCTTAATGACATACACACATACAAATGCATGTAGACAAACACGCGCGTGCACTCACCTGGAGCGCTTACACGTTCCCTTTGACGCTACCCAAGTTGGAGCTACGCTAATGTGACGTGTACATGTGCGTCCTGTCGTTCACTATAGGGACAGATTCTACGTGCATGATTTTATTAGATGCATGCAACTCGCATTAGCTGCAACACAACTGTCCTTCATGCGAGCGCAGGAGAGAGGGGGAATTCTGCAAACAGAGAGAGACGGCATCACGCAACAATGAGCATCACTCTTCTGAAACAGTAGAAAGGAGAGCAGTCTTTTGTGGGATGTCAGTGGGGCTGACGGCGCGTGAGGAGCGTTCAAGAGATCACGTCTGCAGCACTATCATTAGACAGGAGGGGTTTCAAAAAAAATAAATAAATAAATAAAAAAAGGCAGCGCACTGATCACAGGGAAGCAGACTGACAGCACATGAAAAAGAGGCACTTGTGTGTAAATTCCCCCCCGGGTTTTTTTTTTTTTTTTTCCCCCCCCCCAGATTTATGCTCCCCCTAAACTGCTCACACATTATATCTCCTCCTTTACTCCCAACACACACACACACACACACACACACACACACACACACACACACACACACACACACCAGCAGACTGTGGTAGTCAACATCAAAGTGTGATGGAACGAGGCACATCATTAGCAGGAGAAGACAGAGGCGAGGCAGGATGAAATCATTTAGACGCCGCTGTGGAGAGGGAATTACTACGCCTGTCGGGATGAGGGGAGCGGGGATGGAAGGAGAGGGAGAGACAAGAGGGATGAAGGAGGGGTGAGAAAGGAGAGGGGAAAGGGGACTTGAAAAGTCAACATGAGCGAGAAAAGATAATGAGTGGCGGGAAAAAGGAAAAAATGTAAATACAAGAGGAGAACGGGTTTGTCCAAGACCATGCGGTTGAGCTGGGTGGTGGCTATTTCCTGGTAATATAAGTGCCTTTTCAGGTGCGAGGGAATGAGTATTTCTCCCTCCAATCATCTCCCATCAGCGGCGCGCCCTCCCTCCCCGCCTCGCTCCCCCGGTGTCAGCGGGCCAGGCGGCCGTGTTTGACAGGCTGAACACGGTAATTGCCAGGAACAGGAACCAGAGGGATGAGAAGTGAAGCCGTTGTGATGTTTTAAACATGATGAAGTTGCACAGGTCTGCGCTGGGCTAAGACTTGGGGGCTGTACGCTGAATGACTTCATCTTTTTTCGGGAAATACATCAGAGATTTATTTATTTTTTTGTGGTGTGATCCAGCTTTCTGCAGAGATTGGTTGGTAACATTTGCAAGTTAAATAGAAAAGTCCAATTTCACACAACTTTTTTTGGTTCTTCTGGCCATTATTCCTATCATTAATAATAATAATAATAATATTTTATTCACCTTCATCAGGGAACAAAGCATCTTGGCGCAGTCAGAACATCAGACGAGATTGAAACGAAACCCTCCGTGTGCCAAACTCATTGGGAAGCGAAAAAAACAAAAAAAAAAAGGGGAAAAATAATTACCGCTGTTACCATTCATCACAGCAGGGGTTGGTGCATGACATGTGAAGTGTCACAGTTGCGCAGTAATGTGATTACTTTGATCAGTAACTATTTAAATACGAGATGGGCATCCGGAGAGTGCAGGACAAACACTCTCCGTCGCAGTGTCAAAGAAAGTGAAAGATAATCTGGATTCCGCTCCAAAATGTTTTTTTTCTTGGCGCCTGCGACACCTTTCCACCAAGTTCCATGAAGATCTGGTCATTTTTTCCGTAATCCGGTGATATTGGGATATAAAATGTGCAGACCAACATCCAAACTTCACATTCGCTTGATTTAGACGTTGCCTGCTTGTTTCCTGCGCCGCTTGACGTCGTCGCCGTGGTGTTTTTATCACAGTTAGAAACGATGACAACAATTATTGTAATGAACAGGGTTTTTCCTTCCCTCGTGATTTATTTCCCTCTAAATGAATAAACAAAAGAACACCATCACACCAAATCCATGCTGGTTTTATGTTGCATTAATAAAAAAGATTCAGAGCATCAAAAAGCTGCTTGTTCTTATGACCTCTTTAGTAAAATAAAACATCATTAACTTAATAACACAAAGTTCTACACATCCCTTTACCTTCCGTCTCACAAAAACATACAAAAAAAACAAAAAAAACTCCCAAACACATAAACCCTCCGGGGCGCCGCAGATAACCGTTTTCCCTTCTATCCCCCAAAATGCAATTAGCCATTATGTGGCCGCCATAATCTGCCATGTTCATTTTATTTGCCTTTGATACAGCAGGAGCTTATCTCGCCGGTCTTTACACAGAGCCCCGCTCACATCCCCCGGCAAAGTTATCACATCTACACATAAATAAATAAATAAATAATTAGTCGGAGTAAGAGAAGGTGCTTCACACGGTGAAAAGGGAGGATCGTCATCAGCGCCGCGGGGAGACGCGTCAGAACTGATCTGGGATCTGAGGAAACTGATGACCTGATTTTTCATCTATAAGCGTTTCTGTTTGAGAGCAAAATAGATGGACTGGGACACAAATATGAAATCTAATATCAGGTCATAATGTGTGTGTGTGTGTGTGTGTGTGTGTGTGTGTGTGTGTGTGTGTGTGTTACCATCATTGCCTTGGCTCCCCTCTCTCTTCAGCATCTGTACCGCCCCCACATACTTCTTCAACTGGACCTTCAGGACCTCATTCTCCCTGCACACAAACACACACACACACACACACGCACGCACACACACACATTAGAGCAAGAGAACATTTACAGTAAGGAGGCTTTAACTACGATACACTGTATGCGAGCGTGTGAGATGTTTTAATGTCAAACATCCCCGCTGTCATTCATAACAGGCGAGATTCCGACTCGTGCATCTAGACGGAACCATCATCTCCTGCCCGACGACGCTGCCGTGCACAAAGTGACGAGAGCTTGTTTGTTTTCCTGTCCGACAACTCTTGGAGCCGCATCGAGTCGGTAACAGGAAGTTGTTTACTCGGTTTCATGACAGCGTGCGGTGGAGGGAGGACAGCGTGAAACCTGCTGCGACATCTCGACACCTGCGCGACGGTGAAAATAAAAATAAATAAAAAAGAGCATTTGAAATCTAATCCAGGTGGTCAGCCCGAGGTTTATTTACAGAGATGTGGCTTCACTCGCATTTCAATCTGCCGAAGCGCCGACGGCGGTAAAGCGGGGCCGTCTTTGCACTCGATGTTCACGTGAATATGTGAAAGCTGTAATCACATTCTCTGTGCAAAAGGCAGAAATTCCAGGTACAAACGCACTAAAGACGCATTGAGGATCAGATCGTCAGAAAGCAGCCGTGCGAGACAGATTTGGACGTTTAGAAAACAGATAATTAACTGTGTTGATGAAATGTGAATCCAAACCTTGGTGCAGGTCTACAAGGTGCGTGGCTCTTGGGTGTTTTGAGGGATGTGCGCACGTAGTTTCGGGTGATGCTGAGGTTTCTGACGACGGCACGTGTCACAATGACGATACCGGTTTGAGTTCATGCACCGGACTGGAGCAGAAAACCCAAAAACTGAGGATGAATCCATCCAGAGAGCACTCAACAGATCACGCTGACAAGTTCAATTCATATCAGAGTAAATGAAAGTGAGAGAAACTTTACATAAACATCTGGGAAGCTGAAATAAAGTGCAGCGCCGCCAACTCTCAAACGCATAAATAAACGTTAGCTGCTGCATAACGCCCACAATCGCATGTACAGTGTCCGACAAAGTTCCCTTTCATAAAGTCTTCTTCTTGCTCTGCCTGCATGTAAATATTAAAAGAGGCAGCAGTGTGTGTGTGTGTGTGTGTGTGTGTGTGTGTGTGTGTGTGTGTGTG
>CALSCE010000091.1:18718892-18735987 GCA_943593645.1 Bovichtus variegatus
CACACACACACACACACACACACACACACACACACACACAGATCTATTTTCATAACTAATGTAGGGTGTCTATGAAGCCCCAGACACAAGTAGGTCTCCTCCAGCCCCCGAGCTAAGTGCCTGGTTGGGGGGGGAGGAGGAGGAGGAGGAGGAGGAGTGATGAAGAACACAACAGAGAGCAGAGGAGAAACGAGGAAGTCTATTATCTCCACAGCTCCATTCTTCCCATCAGCAAACCTGAAATAAATGTGACCTTAAGTCCGACCACGCGTTCGCAGCGGGCGCCACAGACGAGCCATTAGGGACTTCAGCAGTGCCAGACGCCGCTCCGTCCTCACGGGGGGACGCGGACAAATTACAGCCCGAGCGTACGAGTGGAAATACACACTCGCACGCGTGAAGCTGCCTTCACACGATGGGAAATGTTCTCTGCGCTCACCGCCGGGTCGGGTCGCGGAGCCTTGCGGTGAGGGCGGCTAGTTAGTTTTGTTTTTATGGTTACCCCCCCCCCCCCCCGCGACATACAGCTGTTGTCACATCGGTTGCGCTTTGAAAAAGGTCGGGGGCGATCGAGGTCAAAGTTTAAATAATTTGAACTTTGCGTGCGTGCGTGGCGGGGCGTGGCGGGGCGTGGCGTGCGTATCGAGTAATCGTGGGAATTGCAGACTCCATATTCTCCCATCAACGGACTGGTTGGCCTCACACGCTGTGGAAATCACAAAGGGTTATTTTTGCTCTACACACCTCTTACTGTCCAACTCTCAGTTTCTCTCACACACACACACACATCTTTACACACACACACACACACACACACACACACACACACACACACACCTTTAAAAAAAAATAAAAAAATCGAGCATGCTTTGCATTCATCCGTGTGTCACAAAGCCTTAATCAGGAAACACTGTCATTAGCTGTTTTTTATTATTCTTAAGCCTGAACGTACGCGCTGTAATGATATATTTCAGAAGGTCTTATTACTCTCTTTTGTCAGCACATGAGCTCATCAGCTGCTCAATTTGATTCCTGACCTTATCAACATGGTTGTTCAAGCAATTTAGAAGTGCATGTGAATACATTAAGGGAACTCGCCGTGGACGGACTTAAAAAAAATGTTATTAATTAAATTAAAATGGCTGGAGACACCTGCCAGCATCAAGCTCAGGCTCATATACAAGTCATCAAAATGAATATTTATTTTATCAGCTCCATGATACGACTCTTTAGTAAAGGAATCTTTACTACGATGTTATGTCGCCATCTTAAATACCCAGAATGCCTACACAAAACACACCAGTTGCACATGGTTAATCAAATAGTGTTGACAAAATACATTGCAGTACATATATATATGTATATATAAGTACCAACACTGATAAAAACCGTTACATATATACAAACGGTTCAGAAAAGTATAATGAAGATTATGGTCTCCACAGGAAATCTAGCATATATGCATTTGTTTTTTTGTTTTTTTTACTTTGGAAAGCTCCCTCCACACACACACTAAATATTATACAACAGTTTCCACAAGTAGTACATTTCCTGACGAGCACACTGACCTTCAGATGTTAGACTGGTGCAGCGCCCTTGTGGCGAGTTTAACAGCCGTGTTTAACGCGCTTAATAAAGAGCTGAAGGCCACAATGAGATATTCTAACAAATCAGTGCTTTCCAAGAAATCAGAAAGTCGCTGTCCCTCAACCTGCCTCTTCTTCTTCAGTGGTTTCCTACGTTTAGCGCGACTACTTTGCACAACCCCGCCAGAAAGGCGCCTGTACTTGTTGCTTGGGTTACGCAAGTAGGCGAGGAGAGCAACGGCAAAAAAAACAGCGACAGCGAGAAAAAAAAAGAAAATGCTAAGTCTGTTTTGGCTGCGTTGCATTCTGGTCTATTGAGCCAGGAGAAGGCGCAGAAATTGGTATAAGTATAGTATAGTACAGTATAGTATAGTATAGTATAGTATAGTACAGTATAGTATAGTACAGTATAGTATAGTATAGTATAGTATAGTACAGTATAGTATAGTATAGTATAGTATAGTATAAGTAAGTAACATCTGTGTGCAAAAGCATTCTGCAAAAATAATACGGTGAAATAAAAAATAAATAAATGACACAATATAGAAATACATTAAGAAAAAAAAAAAATAATAATAATAATATTAGTAATTAATATGCAAACAAATAAATATTCAAAAATATATAAATATAAACATTGATAACAAATAAATGTGAAAATAAATGAAAATTCCTATAATTATTATTTCATATTTTGTCATTTGCACACAGACAGACAGACAGACGCTCAGACAGACAGACAGACGCTCAGACAGACAGACAGACAGACGCTCAGACAGACAGACACACACACACACACACACACACACACACACACACACACACACAGGGCACAGAGCTGAACACATCCTCACTCCAGGCCAGAGCGAAAACAAACTTATTAAAAGTGCTCGTCAAGTGTGTTTTCTCCACCTCCGACAGCACATCGCCGATGTAAATGGCACAATCTGACTTTGTGTCTCTCACTCACACCAATTTCTCTCCCAAGCTAAATGCTTTGAGGGCAGCAGGCGGGCGTGTGTTTGCAAACACTGGACCGACAGTGCCACCTGGTGGATCCCTCGCTCTTGAGGAGAGGAACCGAACCATCTCTTGGTACAGGACTTTTACTGACCGCACGGGAAAAACAACACGGTTTGGAAATACCAATCAGCGAGTCTGATTTAATTTGCTACAGACGACAGCTGGTGGGGAAGTTTCCAGACAAAGACGTGTCTTAACTTCCGCAGGATTCATTACCATCCAGCGCGTCCTGGGAATACACTCCGAGATTAGATCGTCTTCAGATAAAACCTTGTGAGGAACTGGTGATTCAACATTTGTGATTTCTTTTTTTTTCTTTTTTGCTGTCATATCGAATTAAAGTCAGTTTTACGTTTGACTTCATTTATCCTCGACGCTGCAGAGACATGAAGAGACTTCACACACACTACAGCTAATTATTCCGTTTCTGCTCACTGGCTGCTCGCTGAGCTAAATGAGAGCGTTCCCTTACAAATTATCCAGTTTAAAAGCATCTTTAAAGTCCCCTCCAGACATGTATGTTAACATAGTCTGCCATGAAAAACAGTTTCTTTTAACGGGGTTTTTATCCAACATGAAAAGAAAAACGACAAAAACTGTGAGAAGGGGGCTGATGGCTCATTTACGCCGTTAGTGCTTGTGAAACAAACATATTATACATGTTAAACATATATATTACGTCCCAGAAACAACTGCTCACGCCACCATGTTTGTAAATCTTTGAATCTCAGATTTGAGATAGATGCAGCAGAGAAAAGTGAAAACACCTTTTTTTTTTTAGTGACACAACATTTGCACAGATGCAAGTTAGTAGGTATAGTAAAGACGTTTTACATAAACATAAGAAATACACGTTTTTTCACTTACATTTCTGGCAATTCTATAATAAAATCGGCTTAAATCTGAGTCTGTTTTACTTGTTTTGAAGTGGAACTTTAATTTCACTAGTTTTCTCAGTGCAGGACTGTTGACTATAGTTCGTCGTGAGGTTTTATCACAAGACGCTCTAATCTCAGAGCCTCTTCCACAGGAGCGAAGGTAAATCCTTAAGACCCTCACATTATAGTACCTGCCTGTCTTTGTTCGCACCACAGCTGTTATCCATAAGAAGTTAAATCCACGTGTTGGTTCGCATGTTAAAGTGATTTAATTGTTAAGAGTGGAGTCCTGTGCTCGCTCACACGTGACCTAATCCATGATGATCGACAAACACTAAACCGGTTTGAGAACAATCCGAAGCAGAAGAGCAGGAGAGAGTGAGGAAGAGTGAAGAGGAGGGCGGGTGGAGGAACACTCACCCACTGTCATGGACTCTGGCAGACCAGGTGTAGGCAGCACGCTGGAGAGCGGAGCCGACCGTGGACCGGACTCCGTACTGAAACACATTTCATTTTTTGTAAAGAAAGTCGATGCTGCACATTTGCCTGCTTATTACTGTGGCTGCAGATCATGCACACACACACACACGCACACACACAGAGCAGCACGTGGGCTTACTTGAACGTTGGCAGCGATCTGCCGCTCTCACCGTTTCCCTCCGGTCCCGTTGGGGAACACTGAGCAGGAAATGCAGCCGTGTCCTCCACAGGGCTCACTGGAACAAAAAAAAAAAAGAAAGTGAAAGTGAAGATGTAGACGAACAGAGAAAGTCCCGAAACTTCATCTGACCCCGACACTGACGCCATAAACAGCTGCTGTCAGCAGTAAAAATCTATTAAACTGAATTTTAAAAAGGGATTATTATTATTTTTATACATCTAAATGTATGTAATGTTTAAATACATGCTGTACAGTGCACGTAGTACAGCTGTGTAACCTTAAAGCGCCCAATAACAAGGATATCTGGGGACAGAGTGCATCAGGAAGTGTTTTTAATATTCTTCCATCTTCCTTGAAGACGCAGGATGGAATCTGAATAAACCAGAAACACTAATGTGTTACAATACAGGAGCTCCCTTTTAGATAAAAAATATATATAAACATAGGGAAGTTAAGAGAAAAATAGAAATAAGAGCGAAGTAACTGTACAATAACATTCAATAATAACAATACATATATAAACGCCTCAAAATGTTAACGTTACATTTAAAGCAATTTGAACTTATTTAAATATCTACATATTCATAGATTCAGGATTTACAATAAGGGAGGAAAGGAAGGAATTTTTTAAACCATATGAGAAACAAATCATTTTTCATATTTTTATGTCTTAAAACGTATATTTTAAAATGGGATCTATGATGAAATGCATATATGTATATATCTATATATATATATGAAGAGTATAAATAAGAATATTACTTGAAATGCACAGTATGAATACAGCGTTAATGCATGAATTATAAATGCACAGGTGATGTTAAAGTATCCTCAGTGTTGTATAGATGTCAATAAATAAAATCGGCTGCTGACGGAGGAGAAATAAGGTCCGTTGACGGAGGTGTTAAAAGGTTTAAAGAAGGACTTCCTGTGTCTGCAGTTTTCAGGACAGCAGTACCTGTCTGAGAGTCTGCAGGGTTCAGAGGAATGAGGACGTCCGAGCTGATGTTCTCCGTCATCATCAGCTGTAGAGGGCTCCACGTGGACACGCTGGACAGGCTGCCGACCACCACCCTAAACACACATTTAAAAAAAGAGCATTTAACCTCAGAGGGGTTTTTTTCTATGATTTCTAGGCAGTTTTATGATCATTTCTTCGCGACGGACGCCAGAGACGGTGAAATCCTCGGGAAGTGTAAGACCCACTGAATCTGAAAACATGCAATCGTGTCTGTGTGTTCACATTTCACAGAGTTATGACTCCGACACAGTTTAAGTATGAGCTCTGTGGCAAAACCACAGCTGACCGTAAACAGGCCGAACTACAGGAACCAACTTCCCAGCATGCACCTGTCCCTTTCCCCTCATGCAGCATCTTCCACTCACGTCTCTCCTTGCACGCCCGCCTCAGAGTTCGAAAAACTCCACTTTTTTTCTTGTGTTATGAATAAATGTGAGAGTACATTTCTTTTTTTTTTTTAAAGTCCATAAAGATGTTTTGCCCTTCACTCAGATTTTGGGGAGATTTTTATAGAACTACAAAATAATGGCACTGTGTTGGAAAATGAAGCCAAACATACTGTTCCATCCTCAACTATCCCTTTTTTAATAATGCTAGTTGTCTTTTTGCTTCTGCAGGCTGTGTATGCATTTGTGTTGTGATAAAAAAAAATAATAATAATTTAAAAAACACTTATTTTGCCCAGAGGAAACTGACTTTTGGACCCAACTAATCACCTCCAGCAGAAGTAACTGGAGACAACAAATAAAACAGGGGGAAACAAAAAAATGAGCACTTATAATTATAACTATTTTTTAATGATGTGCTTTTAAATTTCACATGCACTTTATGAACAACCTCTAAGGGTATTTTGCCCACATTAATTTCTGTCAGAATAAATAAAGAATATTTCCCTGACATTCAACTGAAGTGATCCGACTCACTGATCAGAGCTGCTCCTCTCCTCCTCCTGGGTGTGTGCTCTGCGTTTGTACATCTCCTCCTCTTCCTCCTCCTCCTCCTCCTCCTCCTCGTTGTCTATACTCTTACTGTCAGGCAGAGGAGGTGTAGTAGTGGGTGGAGTGCGAGAGGCATGGGGGGACCCCACCCAGCTGACTATGCCCGGTTCAGCGAGGCCGTTCTGGGCCGGCGACTCGGAGAACACCGGCTCCAGAGGATCTACGCCTTCCTCCACGCTGCCCTGAGCGGGAGCAGTGAGGCTCTTCCTCATCGGGGCCATCTTCTGGGAGTCCTCCTCTCCCTCCTCTTCATCCTCCGCACCTCCGTCCAAATCGTCATCAAAGGAAATGATGTTGGTGATTTTCTTTTTCCTCCGGCGCTCTTTCCTCAGCCCTGAGTCTGGGGGGGAAAAAAGATGAAAAAGACACGAACAAAAACCTCAATTACAACCTTGGATGAAGTGAAACTTCAGGACTTTTCACGTGTCTAGACGAGCTGCCTCCAAATGTTTATTCAGCAAAGTTTAGTACTGGTGACATCAGCATCTTCAGTTCATTTCAATTAAGCTTCTAAAGTGCTGCGGTTCTACCCGCGCTTCCTTTTCAGAGCCAGAAGGCCTCGCAGTGCGTTAGTGAATAATCCGAATGGGTTCCCACCTTCAGCAGTCGGCACAAGTTTTAATACCACACAGTTAAAATTTAAAAGCTTGTTCATCCCACAGAGCAGAACATAAGGAGAGAAAACGGAGCGAGTTGTCCCCGATGGACCTGGGCACACGGCTAAATGAGGTCAAACAAGGAGCCGACATTCTGGAAGTTGATTCATTTCATGGGGGATTTCATCGCCGCTGCAGCACTCGGCCGCGGACGCCTTGTGTTGCATCCACTAGATTTGTTCCACCAGTGCTTTCATTATACATGCTCCAGCTGAACCATATGTGGTTTTACTGTGTGCGCTGCCTTGTGATGCTTTTGTGACACAAACTCTTTATTGAGCAGATCAGACCGGCGAGCTCCGAATCATCTTTTAAATCCCTCATAAAAACGGATTTTTTTTCTAAGTGTTCTTTTACAGGGGTTGTGGCCTGAATTTTAAATCGTGTTGATTTATTTCCATTATTTTCTATTGTTTTGCTTAACGTATAGTACTTTTTGTCACACGTAGCTGCTTGCCAATGCTGACATTTTTATCTCAACTTCTTTGTCGTTTTGAAAAATGCTATAAAAATAAAAGCTTATTCCTATCTTTATTTATTATTAAATACACAACATACTGAATTACTAAAAAATACAGCACGTGTCCGATTTATTTCCTGTTAGAACCAGAGGACCAAGATGTATTTAAGGGCTGGACATAATAACACAAAAAGCTCCCAATACAGTGAAATAGTCGCAAAGTAGAAACTATGTCTGCAAAGAGTCGAGGAAATGTCAGATTCTTTGCAAAATTGCAAAAACAAAAGCTGCTTCTCTGCACTTCTTGCATGGCTGTTGTAATGTATTTTTGATTCATTCTGTCCACACCGTGTGTTGCAGCAAGACAAACCTCGTCTCGACTAAATATTTCTGTTTCCTACCAGCGGAGCTGCTGCGCGGCAGGACAGGGAGCGGGTCTGAGGCTCCCTCCACGCGGGGGGTGAAGCCGGGCACCACAGCCGTGGCGGTGCTGATCTCTCGCAGCAGGCTGCTGACGCCCTGAGTCGACTCTTTCCACAGGCTGCCGATGCCCTGCGTGGACTCCTTGAGGAGGTCGGACACGGTGGAGCCTCCTCCGCGCGTCACCCCGCCGTTCAGGTCAGTGTTGTCGATGTTGATGGCGAACAGGATGGAGTTCAGACCTGGACGGCGCAGCAGAAAGAGAGAGGCGGAATTTAATTTATTACAGATCCGTAGTTAAATCAGGCTTTTGAACTTCTGCAAAGTGGAGGAGCGCAGACGGAGCGGGCAGCCCAAGATGAACCGAGGCCATCAGGCTGCGTATGAGCAGAAGGGAACAGCTCTGGCATCAGATCAGTGGTTTATACTCTTAATATTTTAAGAGTTTGTGAGTTGCGCTCATCAATAGTTCAGTAAGAACAAAGTCATTACCACCAATAAGGTCAAGGCTTCAATTCCAAATCCAGTCCCGAGTAAGTAAAGTGCAAAGTCAGTTCATTTGCTGCTTTTTAAAGCAGCTCAGTTTGTGTGAAGAATGTTCAAACTTCAATGAGATTGAAAGCGAGGCTGTAAGGCTCATTACACACCGGAAGATGCGATTTTTTTTTTGGATGCATAAAAACACGAACTTTGCCGTTCTTAGATTCTTACCACAAATGGGGCAAAAATAAATAAAAAAGCCAGACCTGGGGGGGGCACCAGAGGAAATCACAGACCATAAAGGACGTCAGGCTCAGCTGTTTGTAGTCAAAGTTAAAGTACAATCTATTTATAAAGCGCTTCTCACAGACATCACAAAGTGCTTTACAAGAGCATTAAACAACATACAATGAGACGTAGATATATATCTATTTTTAATTTTCTTTTAATTTTAACTATGCATTTTTGGACACGCACATTAGAACACAATGCTAACATATTAGCATGCTATGTTAGCATTTGCACTCGCATGTTGTTTACGTCCCTTTGAATGGCCTTTTAAATACAATATCCACATTTAGCCGCAGCACTAGCGTCACTAAACATTTGACAAACCCACATCCTGCAGTCTGCTCTGCAGTACGCTCATCGTGCAATTGCCTGCAACATTAAACTGACCTGCAGCCATGGTGGGGAGCATGCTTGCTCTCTCTTCATCGAGAATAAAAGCCCAGTCTTCATAATAAGTTCTGGAAAACAGAGAGGAGATGCAGCAATAACTCAAGAGAAAAGAGAGGAAAGCACGTCATACCCAAGTAAATACAAAGTGTACAGAGCGTAGAGGTGGAGGTGAAGAGATTCTGTGCAACTTAGAAGAGCAAGCAAGATCACCCGGATGTGCAGAAACGAACTGAAATAATATCTTTAGTATTGAGTTCACTGAACTGCAGTAAAAGTCATAACAGAACCACACACACACACACACACACACACACACACACACACTGTACGAACCCCAGGCGTGGGCGGTCGGCCAGCAGCGTGTGCAGGTAGCGCTCCAGCGAGTGCTCGTTGAGGGCGCAGCGCAGCCAGGCGCGACCCCGGCCCAGCTCGGAGGAGATGTGGCGCAGGGAGTAGAAGCGCTGGAGCTCGTGCCGGTTCAGATGCTCCTTCACGTAGAACCAGAAGGTCAACTCTGCAGAGCGGGAGGAAGAGGAGTTATATCTCCTTTCAGAAAAACAACCGTTCTTGAGGTTCAAAAGGGTCCGTGAGGCCAGAAAACACTTCATTAACACACACACACACACACACACACACACACACACACACACACACACACACACAGCTCCTTCCCTAAACTACCGGTCACGTCTCCATATTTTGCACTCACCCCAGAACTCACAGTGGAAAAAAATTAATATATATTTTTTTTAAAAACCATGTGGATCCGTTTCAATGGAAAGTTTTCCGAGGTGCGGTAATTAATAGGAATGTAATGCTTCTCTTTTGCATACGATTAGCATATAAACTCCGAACAATGCGTTTTAATTATGGCTGCTATTTCTGGAGTGCTCGGCTTCATTAAGGAGCTCCAAATCCACGAGTTCAGCCACAATCCTTTCTTCTAATTGACTGTGAAATACAGGAAAACGTCAGTTGTGCTAATGGTTACGACGCGGTGGCCATTACACAAGTCATGCATTTCTCCTCCATCTGGAATTAATAGCCATTAGGGTTATTTAATACTGTACGACAGTAAAACTATTTGGTATAATGTGAAACTAATGTCTCGAAGGGTTTATAAGCTCTGATGGCTGCAAATAATGAATTTTTAAGCTTTTCATATTGTTCATTTCCTCGTAGAGTTTACGTGAAAAGATTGTGTTTACGTGAAATTACGATTTGTCCTCGTATTGGGTCAAATAAGAGTGTGTGAAAAGCAGTTCGCTAAAAGTATTGTTAGCAGAATAGAGAAAAAAAGTAATGGATAATTGGTTAAAATAAATAAATAAAAGTAGTAAAGTTAGCAAAAAGTAACGGATAAAGATAAACTGTCGGAAAAAACTAAAAGTAAAGTATAAACAGTTAAAAGAAATAGTCACCGTATTGATATTTTGTTAAACAAATACTTGACTAATGGATAGATGATTTATAAAAAAAAAAAGAAAATAGTAATGTATTAACAAACAGTTAAAAAACACACAAGCAAAAACAAAAAAGTTAGTGAAAAGTTAACTGAAAGTTATGATACATGGTTAAAAACGTGAAAATATTCTCGTAACCTCCACTAATTAACCAACTTTTATATCATTAGAAGTTAAATAACATGGAGCCTAAAATGAACGAATGAATTTGTAGCATGAGGGTGTCGATGAAGGGGTGCGAGCGCTCGTCTCGAGGGTTAGGAACAAAGCAACAAATAAAAACCTGAGACCGTTAGAAGCTCCGTTCTTACAAAACATTTGACATTAGATGTCAATAGAAGCAGTAGAAAAATAAATAATGCTGCTCTTTCCTCACTGTGCACCGAAAGGTAAAAATAGGAGGAGAATCCTAAAAAAAAAAAAGGAGTTTTCCATTCTGTACGACCATATTATTCACCTGCATTTCCAACCCCTTATATCAGCGAAGCATTAATCACATCACGTGTTGCTTTATGAGCGCACGACGTGCATTCATAGTGACAGCTCGTACTTTTTAGCAGCGCAAAGCCACAGCAGGTCTGCTGCCCAACACCGACCGAGACAGACGAGGTGAGCGGCGCCAAGAGTGAAACAGGGAAGCAGAGACCTTCCTGCACACGGCCATTTTTGAACTGCAGCCTATGTGTAGTCTAACCATCTGGCCGCACAGCCAGCTTGTGTGTGTGTGTATGTGTGTGTGTGTGTGTGTATCCTGCAGCTCGGAGCTTCCCACTGACACATCTGCGTCCTCCAACCCTGAATGACTTACAAAACAACAAGCCAAGCTACTCATGGACGTATTACTGAACGGGCCGACTGGGCTCAGCCTGTTTGACGTCACTGATAACTTTTCCTGTTGGGAAGTTACAAAAGGGACACTAAATGAGGACAAAGAGGCACAAAAGTACTAAAATGAGACACAAAACAAGTAGAAAGAGATGCAAAACGACAAAAAAGACACAAAAAGACCACAAAGAGACAGAATACATCCAAAAAGAGACACAAAACGTCTACAAAGAGAAGCAAAACGGCAAAAAAAAGACACAAAAAGACTACGAAGAGACACAAATAGACCACAAAGAGACAGAATACGTCCAAAAATACATGCAAAACGAACAAGAGACACAAAACGACCACAAAAGGCACACAAAAAAGGACCAAAAAGCGCCATAAAACAACCAAAAAGAGACGCAAAACGACCAAAGAGACATACAATGACCAAGATGAGACTCGAAGCACAGAAAAACAGACACAAAACAACAAAAAAGTGACGCAAAATGACCAAAACAAGACACAAAATGAGCACAAAGAGACGCAAAATGACTAAAAGAAGACATAAAACCACCAAAAAGAGACACAAAAGACACAAAACATCTACAAAGAGATGCAAAACTACTAGAAAAAGATGCAAAATGCCCAAAAAAAGATGTATCCATGAATGTGTGTCTCTCGCCCTGTGTGTAGGAGGCGGGGGGGCCATGAGGCCGCCCTGTTCAGCGGTGTAGCCCGAGGTGAAGGCTCGGTGTCGTACCTGCTTCCGTCTTGGTGCTGAAGCCCGCCGCCTGCTTCAGCGCGGCGGCGGTGAGAGCCAGGCCTCGGCTCTTCCTCAGGCCGTGCTGCAGCACCGCTTCAAACTGCGCACACAGACAGATCACCCTGCAGAGACGCAGACAAGTTACTGACGTGCGACGCTCCAGCTGCGCCGCTTGAATTCATGGCTGCACTTTGAACTCCATTGAAGTCCCATTTTCTATAGTTTCAGATGAAAATTTTATCAACAAGGCAGACAACGTCATTCAAGGACTTTCCAGGCCCAATACCTTGAAATTCAAGGACCCAAAGTTTGAGACACAGATCAAGGTTAATTACTGTTAAAACAGTCGTAATAATGAGTATATAATAATATAATATATTATATAATAACTAGCTCTACAGAAGCAGATCAAAAAGAACTTCAATTTATATTCTTGCACAAAATATATAAATTCAAGCACTTTCAATGACTCGTGTCTATTTATGTCTTTTTTCAAAAAATTTCAAGGACGAAATTCACAAACTTTTGGGGGTTTCAAGTACCCAGGTAACCATGGTGATTTATGTTTAAAAAATTTTTTAAAAAAGCACCGGATATGAAATTGTGATCAAGTATTTTCTCTCTCTGCGACATTATTAAGCTCGGAGGAAACAATTACTCACACCGTTCATTTCTTCACGTCATAAAAATGTTCTCATTTCTTAGATATGAAGAGAAAACATTAAAACTCCAGAAGCTTCTCTTACCTGCTGTCCGAGTCTGTGGCGATCTCCTTTCTTCCTCCAAAACGGATTTGGCACTGCAAACATATGAAGGCAATGATAATAAGCTGCTTATGAAAAGAATTCAAATTTGACTCGAGCACACAGTGGCCACGAGGCGTTCAGGGCCTCCGTCGCTGAAGTCGTAGCCACAGAACAGAGCGTTTTGCTGACTGACTACTGAAATGTAAAGTCTGAAATGCACCGTAAAGTCTGCACTGACACATTGAGGAGCCTCTAAAGGAAACTTAAAGTCCTTGAAGCCTTTTATGTTCTGCAGGGTCAACAAACGTCCCCGTTGTGCAGCATTGATCTGTGTTCATTTCCTTATACAACAGACCTGATACTCTACATGCAGGTGCTTTTCCCCTCTATGTACAAAACACCTTTTATTTTTTTTGCCATGCATCGACATAGCGTAGTTGCACTGAGTTCAAAAGAAGTTAAACTTGTAAAAGTTCGTAAAGGTTGCTCTAGTTTTACTTCCTTTAAGCGTGATTTGGCACAGAGTCGATACAGGAACTAAGAAGGTTTTCTGAAACCACAAGAAAAAAAAAAAAAAAAAAGTTACATCATTTTTGCTTGTTCCAGTGAACACCAGACAGTTTTAAAGGGATAGTTCGGATTGTTGCACTCGCCTGTTTGACAGCGTCCAGCAGCCTCTCCAGGAGGTGCTGTCTCTTAGTGTCACTCTGCTGAGCGCCTGCAGAGACGCACACAAACAAAAAAAACCGGAAGTTTAGGTTGATGATGGATTAAGAAAAATCAATTCCCCAGACATGGCTCGTTCCTGGATTAATTATGCATGTCCAAGAGGAGAGGCAGGAAATGAACTGCTGAAGAAAGTCATGGCCTTCACATGGAGGAATCATTTTTATGAATTACTGCAGCATGAGAAATACACAAACACACAAACACAGTGACACAGATTCAGCTTCAGGCGCCTCACGCCCTTTAACTGGAACTCACGGCCTCCCTTGGCTAATTGCTTAAATATGTGTAATTATTTTAAGAGTTTTAACCTTATTTTCACTATTATTTTTAGTGTTTCATTTCCCCCCATCTTGTTTTAAATGAATTATGTCAGTTTATCCCTGTTTTTAAGTCCATTCTATGTCTATTTCCCCTCATTGTGAAGTACTTTGTGCTATAGAAATGTATTATTATTATTAATATTAATATTTCACCAGACTTCTATAACATCAGGGCTCATTCCAGTCACAAGATACCTGCTTCTCATGTTAACTCTTCAAAACAAAAGTAATAAACGTGCTGTCACAGTGAACCCGAGCACCATGTGCTTCTCGTGAGTTGCTCGTGCTTTCATTTTCCCCTTTTATGATTATTAACCGTGAAGCAGCTTCAGGGAACCAGTCAGCAGAAACCCCAGACTGGTCTGCAGACAGAGGCTACCAACAAAGTGGGTGAAGCTCCTCTTTGGATGCATGTGCTGACAAACAAAAGGAAATGACACGTTCAAACTCACCGTTCATGCTGACAGACAGACTCCAGCAGCAGTGACATCCGAGCTAAAACACTGGCACACTGGTTGTGTATGTATCCGGAGGCTAGCGATGCACCGGGCACATGCTGCCTCTGTGGCCGAGCTGGACCCACCCAACCGCGGCGTGAGGGCTGCTGCTCGCACGGTGAACAGAGAGAGGCCTGCCGGGGAGTCTACCACAGGCTGACATGTAAGAGTTGTACGAACCCTGCTGAGCAGAAACACCGAACTGTGCACGAGCCGGAGCAAAGTTTCCGAGCCATGAAACAACGCGCGGGGGGGGGGGGGGGGGGGGGGGGGGGGGTCCGTTTAGCAGAGCGTGAAGTGTTTTCAGTCGCGAGCCTGTGGCACTGCGAGAAGAAAAAAATAAAGGGAAACGGGCTGACAGAGCCGCGTGAAGGTCACATGACACAACACACAGCTGTCATATGACAGGTTAGGCCGAGTGGGAGTTGTAGTCTTCTAGTAAAAGTGGAACTACAAATGTAAGATTTTTAAATGCAGAGATGTGATGCTTGATTCCTGGGATGTTTGCAGAGTGAAGCAACATTAACACATAAAAAAGTTTTTAAAAAAATAAAATATTTAAAACATGACTTTTATTTATATTTAGTGGTAAAGTGTAAGAGTACAGTATAAGTGTGCATCCAATTATAAATGGATATTATTACACATTTAAAGAGAATTGTACAAAATAATTCATGGATTTTAGGTGTAATAAGCTGAGGCTAGCTGTTACTTTGTCCCTATTTCGAAAGACTTATTATTTTATATTTCATGTTTTTATACGTGTATTTGGCTTGTATAATTTGACCGAAATAAACAAAACAAAAAAATCTGTTCCACTAATTTATCATTATGAGTTATTATTATTATTATTTATTTCATTTGAGGTAAATCTACAGTATGTGCAATGAATGTAGATTTTTTTAAAGGTCACTCAAAACATTTTGGTATAATTTAGTTTTTGTAAATTATTTGAAAAACCAAAATCTGAAAAAAAAATCATAATTAAATTATGTAGAGATGGCAATGTGCTACAGTATATATTATTATATGTATGAGAAAATGTAATGAAAAGCAGGGAATATTTAATAACAACTTGAGAATATGGAATGAAAGTCTGAGAGTATTTAATGGATTTCATTTGAGAATATTCATGAACATTTATACTTTTTCCAGTGATCCAAACTGTTCAGTATCAAATCATTAAATTATGAAATAAACATATTAATGAATACATGCAAAATATAAAACCATTTATTTGTGAAATTCTGCTCTTTATCGTGTAATTTCAGGTCCTTTTTTGTTCAGTCCTGCAGTTTTTATATTAAAGACATTTCACATTGAACACTTTAGTTTAGACGAGTTTAGTTCGGGCCTGTCATCACAATATTCACAAAACTATTGTTAAATATTGTCAGCACAGTCTTCAGTGAAAAGCTTTGTTTTGTACTCTGCTCCTTGTTAATAATCAAGAGACACACAATAGATTACGTTTGTGGGAACATTGGAAAAATTTGCATTTTTATTGAATAAAAAACACAGAGCAAAATAGTTACAATTCAATATCTTTATTGTTATTCGAGCCAAATCCAAATTTCATGTTCCAATTCAAACCAAACACACCAGCTGTGGGAGGAAACCCACGCAGAACCATGGCGCCCGAAAGTAAATCAACCCCAAGACGATAGACGTGTGTGTGTGTGTGTGTGTGTGTGAATTTAAAGTCACTAAAATAAAGTGCAGGGTTTTTAAAAGATTTTTAAAAATGTAAAGAAAGAAGAAACAACCTTCGTTATAATGCAATCCTGTGAAATTCCTGTTTGTTTATTCAATTCATGCATGTTTGCTAATATTTTAGTTATTACAAATTATATAACACAAAAGGCAAATGTTGCCAAATTCAAGTGTTGAGTTTGATTTACCTTCACATTTATCAAGCAAAACTAAATAGGTGGGTTAAATAATCTCACACTGGGCTTTATAAAAGACCCTCCTCAAGACTTTCTCCGGCCAAAACAACTAAAAAAAAACTTAAAAACCTAAAATTTTAATTTTCTTTAAAAATCTACAAATGTTTTTTTTTTTTTTTTTTAAATTAGTTGCTACTATTCTTGAGTTATATGTTCCTATAATATTTTTTTTTACATTATTTTATTATTTTTATATGTTATTTAAGCATTAAAATAGTAAGTTAATAATAAAATCTGCTATGAAAACACGGATGTAAAAAAAATTCAAAATATTTTTAAAAATCAGGGGAAATGCTCTCAACAGTTGTTAGGCCTCAAAGAGTTTAGAGTTAAAGTCTAACACATACTTACACTGAAGTATCCCATAAATACCTCTTAATATCCCAATGAGAGATAATGCTTCTTGTTACTCTGTCGCACGTCTCAGGCTCCAGATGAGATTCACCACTGAAAACATCTGGAAATGTAAGACAGTGTGATTAATAAATGAACATCAGAGAAACTCTTCATCCATGTGCACTCCTGACCTCTGGTGGCTGAGATGAGTGCAGCAGCAGAGCGCGGGAGAAATATCTGTCGTTATTCTTTATTCTTTTTTAGGATCCACATTAGTTATTGCTGCAGTAACAGATAAGATATTTTAAAAAATCTTACATGAACGAAAACACCATTATTTATATATATATATATATATATATATGCAAAGTAATGAGCCTCCAAATCTTTCTTTTCCATCTTTGAAAAACTTAAAAACCTAAAATTTAAATTTTTTTTAAAAATTGACAAATGTTTTTTTTTTTTTTTTACTTCATAACAGAATAAAAGTAAATGAATAAAGTAAAATCAAAAATTTCCAAAATGAATTTAATGAAATAAAGTAGAAAATAAAAGAGAAAGTCTCTCACATTCAAAATGTCACACAACACTATATGATTAAATCAAACAATAGATGTC